>MQRK01171719.1:2132-47649 GCA_001938485.1 Girardia tigrina
GCTAAGGTGATCGCGGCCGTTGCCATGGTAACCGTGGCCGTTGCTAAGGTGATCGCGACCGTTGCCATGGCAACCCCGCGTGGTAACTGGTTACGTAACCATGGCAACCACGGTAACTAGGGACGACCCCCCCCGGGGGGTAGTGCCGCCGAAGGTACATTTCTCCCCTACTAAATTAATTTAAAATATAATATTAAATAAATATTAAAAAACATTATTCAATAAATAATATGTTTATACATTTACGACATTATGGTTTTGACGGGTAAAACTTTCAATGTTTTATTATATACTTAAATAAATTATAACTTGTACTAAACAATTTTTATTAATAATCTTAACTCGCAAAAGTTATTTTAATAAAAAAATGAACGATTCCTTAATACTTAAGACAAATCATCGTTTTTAAATCATCTTTTTTAAAAAAAATCAACCTCAAAATAACACTTATCCACCAACATCGACGATTACCATGTAAAGTTTATTATTATATTTTTAAATAGAATGTTTTCCTATCAATGATCCACCTGATGATGTTCTGATAAGACCAAAACATGTTATGAATTGCGAAATAATAAATTGTTACTGAAAAGATTTTTATTCGTTTTCTACGTTTCGTTAAATTAATTACATGTATATTAGGGTTATGACTTTTTGTAAAATCTGTTTTCTGGGGCGACAAATGATGAACTTGAACCTATCTATGACGAATATATCCTTTATTTTGATTGTTTTTAACGTGTCAAACACTAAATTGATACTAAGCAAAACTTATTTCTCGAAATGTTTTTGTACATAATTTCAATATAATTACGAAAGTGTGTGTTTATATGTGTATATTCGTTTTTATAAATTTTAAATGAAGATATTTATCAATTTTGCACGTCATATAAATGTTTTCAATGGTCTTTAAAGCTCTTTCAGCTACAATTTTTGATCGAGAAAAATCAAAAACCTAGGGTTGAGTCACTAAGTGTATTTTAAAACTTTGACAACCCAAATTGCATAGAGCTGATAGTAGATTATCGTATACACGAGTGTTGAAATGTTGCTTAGAAAACTAAATTGAGATAAAAGCATTAGATATTTGGGAGCAGAGATTATTTAACTTATCATATTTCTGAGACAAAATGAAATAAGCAAGAAGAGCAAATGTTCATCCGCAGTTCCATCTTGTATTATTATATATTTATAACTGTGTGTGAAATATTTATATATGTCCAACACGTTCCACTGATACAAATGTTTTGATCTATAAAAAGATTTTATTTTATGAATTCCATTTGCAATAGAATTTATTAAATAATCGTGCAAATTTTAGAAATACGCAGAAACAAAAAGAATTTCATCAAAAATAAAAGAGTATTAAGACAGTTAAAAAAAATAAAATATTCTATGGTAAAATGTTACTCTAGAATATGACCTTACCTAAACAAACTTATAAGAATTAACTAGTTGTAAATTATACTTGTAACATTTAAGTATGATACTTTATAAAAAAAACAAAGCAATCTCAGAAATAAATTAAATTATGATCTGAAATTGATTTCCTTTAACGAATAAAAAATAAAATAAATATATGTTTATTAATAGAAAACAAATATTAATTATCCAAAATTTGAAAATCGACAGAATGGAAATGGAGCGATTTATCACACAAAAAATAAAGTATGCGTGAGCAGCAATGATATTAGTCACTTAGTATGTGTGAATTTGAGAGAACTTGTACAGACAACGTGGTTTAAATATGGCTTCGATATTACTGTTGTATTTTCAGATTCTCACGAAAAAAGGAGGATGCTTGAACAACGACTGATGGAATATTGTAAATAAATATCGTATTTTAATATGGAAATGATAGAAATGGTCTTTTTTAATCGGTTTCTTTCAACAGTTAGTATTTCAGTATCTGGTCACTGGGTTATAGTTTTCGATTTTCTTTTGAATTGATATAAATTATTTATGTTCTTCGGTAATTTCTCTCTTTTTGGTTGCAGTAAAAATTCCACATCATTTGCTTAGCGATATTTATTTTTTTGTATCGATTTTTTTATTTGGCTTCTATAAAAACCAATAAGAATCTAGGTTATATTTTATATTTTGGATAATATTAATAATCATTTTACATGAGAAATGTGATTTCTTCTTGTAATGCATCGTCATTTGTATCTTTAAAAGACTGAATTTAGTTTCGTTCATTCTAATTATCAATAAAATAAGGCAATGTCATTTAAAATTTTATGATAACTTTCTATCAACAAATATATGTAATTTTCATATCAATGATTTGCTCTTTGCTCCTAACCAGTTCGTTTAATGAAAATAAAAATTGGATTTTAGTTTGTATATGGGATTAGTTCAAAAATATTTCTATGTGACTCTTGCGAACGAACATCATTGAACTCGTTTGATTACGGCGGAAGTCGTTGAAATTGCCATTTAGTAATTTGTTTATTTAATGATAATTATAATTTTCTCCTGATCCCACAATATTTTTAATCTCAAATGTAATCATGAAATTCATTTACCATTGAACATTAGCTAAATATTCTTATAATAAATATTTTGATAGTGTAGTAATGGAGATTCTGTAACTAATTTATAATATATTGTGTCTGTTTACTTTTGACATCATTTCTTTTTTTTAAAGTATGTATGTAGTGTTCTTGATCAGTGATGTATCCTCATTTTTAATTTTATTTATTTTTGTGTTTGTTGTCTTTTGTTGTATGTGTTGGTAAATTGAGTGAAGAATTTTTTTTCTTTGAGTTGTATAATTTATGAATTGCGAACTCCTTAAAAAATATTAAAAACAACTCAACTTTTTCTTTTCCTTTTCTTACTATACTCCTGTAGCACTTCCTTTTAAACGTTTTAAGTCTATTTATCCTCTTAAATTGCTCAGACAATATTTATTGATATTTATTCTGCTCTTGAGATGGATTTCTTTTAAGTTAAAAACTGTGCGAAGCTCAATCATTGAGCTCGTTGCAATACCATTCCGGCTTCTGATTTCTTCTTCCGTTCCGCGATTATCTGTGCTGGTAGAGCCTAAGTAATTGAAACCCTTAACTTGTTCAGCTTTTCCCTTTCACTGTCAATCTCGATTTTAACTTCGTTACATTAGTAGTTAAAATAGTTAACAAAAAATTCAAATCAATTAACATTAATTTCTGATACAAAATATTTTAATACTTTTTAACTAAAATTAATAATAAAATAAATATTAAAAGTTACCAATAAATATGAAAATAATATATTAATATATAAACAAGTGTTTTACTAACACTTAAAGATTTTTTAGTGATTTATGTCTCTAAATAAATGTCGGTCAAAAAATATTTATGCTAAATGACGCTCTATTCTAAAAGATCCAGGAAATGAACGACATCTCTCAGATTTAATTTCCAAATCTTCAAAAACCGTTAATTTGATTCTAACTAAAGTGTTTAGTAATTCTTAAAAGAAATTTATAAAATCCGCAAATTTAAATCGAAATCAAATTTAATAAAAATAATTATTTCTGACTTCTTGATAAAAGAAAATAAATTAAATTAAATGAAATCCCCATTGAATGGATATGGGTTTTCCAGACGTAAATTTGATAAAATGTATGAAATTAGAAGAGAATAATTTTAGAAAAATTTTAACAATTATAAATTCTGTATTTTACTTTCATTGAAACATTGATTGACTTTTCTAACTAAAAATTATTTTATTTTCTTTTGCTGTTTTATTTTTATTAAACTAAAACACCTTTTTTTCGTTTAATATATAAAAATTGTATTATTTTTCTAAAAAAAGATGAATAAATGATTTACAGTGTTATAATTCGTAGTATCATGTAAAATTAAATTTTATTTTTTAAGTTTAAATATAATTTGTATTTAAAATAAGTTTAAATAAGGTAGAATTTTTATATTAATTTTAAATAATTATTTTTCAGTCTTTTCTAATGACACATAGTTAAATATATTGGTTCTTATAGATTTTAAATCTACTATGGGAATTAAATTTTAATGATAATTATTACTGCTTAATTTGTAAGTTCACTTTAATATAAATAATAATTGAATGCAATAAGTTTTTATTACTGAAAAAACTTATCATTATAAGAAACTATCAAATGGAAAGACAATAATAAGTATTTTACTAATCACTAAAAGAAAAAAAATAGTCAGATGAGATAGAACAACCATGAACTCTAAACTTGTAAATTACCTGTGTAAAAAAAACCAGGCGGGAATTAATTTAAATATTTATTTGTGATTTTTGAAGGGGAAATTGAAAAAGAGATTGCTAGATTTGGTGGAAAAATCTTCTATAGAATAAAAATCATCTTTTATTTTATTACTATATTAATGAGCGGGTGGAACTACTTTATGATATGTTTTAATACGTGTATACAAGGCATTGGGATACTTTGTAAGATAAATAAAATAAAATATAAATAATAAAATTAAAGACAAAACATTGCAATTTTTAGACGCCGGGATAACCATATTTAATGAGAATGATAATGGTCGTTTGCAAAATTTTGTTTCTTGTTTAATGAAAAAGAATTTTGTAGTCTTCTTTACTATAAAAGAAATTTCCACATATATATTCATTGATGAATTTATTAATAATTGGTTTCAAGTTATTAATTGGTATATAATAATATCTACCAATACATGTTAATAATTATTATTAATCAAATACTTACAATTGCAAGTAGATAATAATAATAGAATTTAAAATACAAAAATCAATAAAAATTAATATTAAAAAAAATAAAATTTAAAAAAATTGAAAAATTAAATAAAAGAACATTAAAAATTTAAGAAATTGAAAAAATCAATATAACAATTAATTAAAAATAATAAACTTATATAAACTTATAAAAAATTATTATTTAAAAATAAATTAAAATATTTAATAAAAAACAAATTAATAAATAATAATTTAAAAGAATGAATAAATAATTATTAATAATAAATAATAATTTTTTGAAAGGGAAGGAATCAATAATTTTTAAAAATAAATAAATAAATTATAATAAGTTTAATAAATAGTAATTAACTAGAAAAAGACCCGTCATATATGACTTGTGAGCTGAATTTTCGTCCTTGAAAGTTTCTGTTTTAATTTTAAAAATCGTAGTTATTATAATTTATTATTATCGTTTAATAAACTATTGTTATTAATAATGTATTTATTATATTATTATTTTATTTTTAATTATTATTTATTAATTTGCTTTTATTAATTAAAAAAATTATTATATTTCTCTAAAATGTTTGCTTGTTTATTCGTTGGTTTGTCGTTCACGCTCAAGTTTTAATAAGATCATATATATGCTGATAAATTGCAAAATGTTAGAGGAACTGGATTGAATCTGAGTAAAGAAGTGATACATAACCCGAATCAAAACGGTTCTGTCTGAAAAATACCGGGAAGCCGACGAAATTGACTGGCTGTTAAATGAACACCAAATTCGAAAATATAAATGATAAATTATAATAATTACGATTTAAAAATTAAAACAGAAACTTTCTGACGAAAATAAAGCTGACCCGTCATGTATCATGGGTCTTTTTTAGTATATATGTACATTCGTGGCCATAATTCACCGGCCACCCTTGCATTTTAAAGAAAATTAATATTTACGTGCGTGCGTGTGTCTGTAAGTGCATGTAAATAATGTTCTTAATCAATATCCAACAAGAATACAGCTTCAGTGACATATCCATTGTGCTATTATGATATATAAAAGTATTTTTGTCAAGTATTTGTGACTATTCCGTCATAACTGGCTACAAAATTTTACCCACTCTGAGGGCACAAATCATCGCTTTACACGATACTGGAGTCTAAAACCGTGAAATTGCCCCGTGATTCAATATTAGCTGCACTGCAGTAGCCGACACTCTCCGTCTTCATCAAGCCACCGGCGCTTTTGCTTATACGAAACGCAGTGGAAGTACGCGTATCACAAGCAAGGTGACAGATCGAGCCATTTTGACATCCGGCCAGACATTGATAACCAGCTAACATTGATAATTGCGTAGCGCAAGAACCATTCATTGACGTCTGGTTGAAGGAGGCTTTCGATCATAGAAGCATTTTTATTAGTGGCTGGTGAATTATGGCCACGACAATATATATATATATATATATATAATTTGTATATTTAAAGCAGTGTTTCCACAAATTATGACATTGAATATATTTATTTCTCATATTCATAGTTAAATCGTATATTATTGTGTTTAATTAAGCATTATATTATAACATATATCAGAAAAAATTAATTAACTAAGACACATCTCCTGGGGTTATGAAGACGCCCAAACTGTGATAGTAAGAAAAAAAGAAAACTTCGTATCTCACAAAACTTAAGCAATAAAAAATTTTAATCTCCAACTGCGTTACAATTAAACAACATTAATTAATTAGAAATAAAACAATATCATAAACAAATGTAAAATATTTTGAAAAATATTTTTATTGAAACTTATTATTATAAATATGTTTGCAAAATATAAAAAGTAAGACCAATCACTAATACGCTTTTTACCACAAGATTTTAATACAAGCATGATACACAAAAATTTTGAGTAATAAAAGAAAAATTATAAAAAAAATATTTTTTAACTAGCTGGTCGCTTAGTTCGACCCCTTCTATTATCCTGCTTTAACTTTTGGTAATTCCAGTGTTAATCTTAAAAGTGTCTTTGAGCTTTGTATATTGTAGATTAAAGTCATTATAAAATTCAATAGTATATTATTTTTTCGATTTATATGCTTTTATAACACCTGCTCTTTAGTTATCAGTCATTCATTTCAATTTTTAGGTTTAACATAAATATGATTGGGGTAGAAACAAAAACATTAAAAAAATAATCACAAAACTAAAATTTAAGGACACGTTTCTTTTGTCAAGTCTTTTCTTTACTGAGCTATGTATCATTATTGTATTGCATTTATCTTTTTAATTTACATGTATTCTAAGCAAAGATTTTTGTATATTTTTACTTTTAAAAGTGTTTGCCAACTGAGAATCGTAGAAATTACAATACCAGCATTGGTGTAAAGGCTAGTGAGTCATAGACTCTGTATCGGATAGAAACCATAAATAATCAATACAGAACCTACTGACTTTCTCACACGACTTAAGACGCAAGAATGCCAGCTTTTAGTACACGGGCATGCTTCAGTTTCCAAGTCAGAAGGGACCATTTATGATCTCACGTACCGAGATTATGTTGAGCATTTTAATATTTGTATAGTTCTGCATGATTTTGGCTTGTGTGGGCTAGAATTTAATATTTTAATTGTTCTTTATAATATGATTTTAAAATGTATATTAAGTTTAAATGGAATAATTTTCAGAATATATTATAATTTATTAAAGTATCATAAGGTAATAATGGCAAAAATATTTTAATTAAAAATTTTAAGTATTGAAATAACTTAGCCCATTAAGGTCATTTCAATACTTAAAATATTTAAAATATTTTAAAATAATTAAAATATTTTTGCCATTATTACCCAATAATAATTTAAACTTAATATACCTTTTAAAATCATATTATAAATAACAATTTAAATAATAGATTTTAGCCCACACAAGCCAAAATCATAGAGAATCTTGGAAAATATAGTACGTCCAAAAGAAACAATATAACTTTATTGTATCGCGGTCATGAATTTTTGTTTCATAGAGAACTGAGGAATGGGTCACGCGTTTGGCACTGTGCGAAGAATTGCAGTTGTATGCGCAAAGCTAAAATTGTGGCACGTGATCTTGTAATTGTTGAAAACAACAATTCCTCAACACTCAAACGAAGGTAACATAAGTTACGGTCTGGCTAGACTAGCTAATGGAGAAATTAAACGAAGGCTCGAGGATACTCTTGCTACACCAGGTGCAAAACAAGCTTCAGTCACTTCAACTCTCGCTGATCCTTTTTTGCACGCATTACCTAGGAAAACTACTTTATCAAGAGCACTAAGGAAATACAGACAAAAATGGAACGCCCACGGAGACACAGCTTTGCCTCTGATTCCAAACAATCGCAATTTTAGATGGCAGAACGCTTTAATCACTTCGTTCAGTTTGATTTGGGTCTTGGTGTATATTGTATTATTATACTTGGATGTCACGAGCTCGTCAACGGCTTGGTACGTGCGTCCGTGTGGCTAGCAGATGGTACATTCAAGACAGTGCCAGACTTATTTTTCCAGCTTTACTCTATTCATTTTCAATTTATCCAGCTGCGTTATACTGTCTTTTACCAAATAAAACACTTGCCATGTACGACCGATTAATCCAGGAAGTAGTGCGTCTCATTCCGTGTGCAGCACCAAGAATTATTCTTACCAATTTTGAAATGGCAGCAATGGGTGCATTTCAAGAAATATTTCCTGATGCTCGTACTACAAGCTGCTATTTCCATCTTGCCCAAAGCGTAATACGAAAGGTACATGTGGTTGGACTGAAAGTGGAATTTGAAACTAATAAAGATGTATGTATCGGTGTTCGTTGTCTTGCTGCCCTATCTCATGTAAAAGTAAAAGATGTTACAGAGGCCTTCAAACTGTTATCAGACTCGATGCCGGCAATTAATAACATTGACGAGGTGCTGACATACTTCAATCACACTTACATCCGAGGACGTCGCATGCGTGGTCGTGGAGAAAACTACAAACCTGCCTTATTTGCAATTGAAACTTGGAATTAAATGCAGACGATTGGCGATGGTGTAGCAAGTACGAACGAACAACATTTGCGAAGGATGGCATAAAAAGTCTACAGTCGCTGCTACAATGTAGTCACCCAACAATGTGGCGTTTCCTTGACTGTCTGCTTATGGACTACATGAAGCAGAAAATAAATAAATAACCATAAAAAATAAATAACAAAATAACCATAAAACCGTTATTCTTTTAACTAAAATATTTGCATTACATTAATATTTAGATTAGATTTTATCATTTATATGCGGTCTTAGTTTGTGAATACATTTTTTTCAATATTAAATCTAGTAGGCCTTTATGTGGACCAAAACAAACAAATTCTTTGCTTTCATATATACAGTATATTATATATATATATATATATATATATATATATATATATATATCACCTATTGTCAAACCCCCTGTGTTCAAATTCCCGCTGTGGACAAACCACCTATGCTCAAAGCACCTAGAACCATCTTGATGCAGTGAGACTATTCTAAGCTGTATACAACTAACAAGACCAATGATAAAATCAAAAAATGGATGGAGTCGATGTTCTGCCGCATCCACCTTTTAATCGAAACTGCGTCCCTTCTTATTAGGGTTTTTTCGCTTAATACTGCATTCCATTAAAGCTTGCGAATTTCAGTCAATAGATGAAGTCGATGAAACATGCCACCTGTTCTATGATTCAAAGAAACCAGAATGCTACTTCAAGCCGATCACATAAGATGGCATGTCGGTGGCAAATGGAGGAGGACAATGATGTCCTGTATTTTGATGATTAGTTTAATGAGTAAATAATATTTAACAACAAAAAAATTTTTTTTCTAAGATGTATTAGAACTATTTGACCAACTTAATAATTTAGAAGATATATCAAGATATAATTTTCTGTGTTATTTATAAACGGATTTTCCATATATTATATATATTATTAAAATATTGAGTTTCGTGACATTGTTTTATTTTACTGAAGACATTCAAAGATGTAGCATAATTTGCACTAAGCCCAAAATAAAATTTTTCCTTGTATTTAAATTATTCTTTATTTTTCTGACAATAATTGCGATTTTTTCAAGGTAAAAAGTCTTTTAAAATGCGAAAGCTATAAAAAATAAAAAGATAATTATTATGACAAAATTATTCATAAATCTCTTATAAATTTTTAAGACATTCATAAAAGGAGCAATATTCTAGTATACAATCATTTCTTTGAAAAATCATAAAACTTTAAGATATTTTAGAAATCCTTTTATGCTAAAAACATATATTCCATCTGATCTCCAGGTTTCTCCAAAGACCGGATGTTAGTAGCCAAGACAGGATCGAACCTGGAAAGTTTTGTGCTGGGATCATTTTATTATTCAAACTGATCATCTTTTATCATATATATTGAAACAAAAAGAACTCACAGTTCATAAAAAAATATCGATTATTTTCACAAATTTGTTAAATTAAAAAAAATTGAGATTGTTAACAATAAAAGATTATTTAAATTCATTCTTTTAATAATAAAGCTGTTGATCGAAATAATAATTACAACAAAGACGTCTTTCGATATAAAATTGTATTCGTAAAAAAATAATAGTGAACACAAAACTTTCCTTTAAAATTCGTTAAATTTGTGTGCAAATATTTTTTTCAAAAAATTTTTTGTTGTCTATTGCACAAGTAAAAACATTTTGAATTCGAATCGAAGCCAAAACAAGATATTTGTTGAACAATATCCAAAAACTTTTTTCAAAAATTTATTCTCAAAAATTGTCGATCATTAATCATAGTGACAGTAAAAAATATCAGTAATCAAAAAAATCTAAGGAAATTATAATTTTTGTGATTGTGATTTTAAATCACAATATTCTGTCACAAAACTCGCTTTGATTGGCTGACCAAACAGAGCGCACCATTCGATTTATTTCCCCCCAAATTGAGGCTCTCAATAATTCCTCAATAGAATGCACGATTATACTGTGATATATATACAAGTTAATATTATTTTGTATTTTAAATAGTATTTAAAATAAAACTGAATTATTTTCAGTTTTTAAATTTTATTTTTTATTTAATTTTTTCTGATAATTTAAGTTTTTTAATTTAATTAACTCGTCAATTATAAATCTTATTTTTATATACAAGCAAAGGAGCAGCAAGAATCAACAATAAAAAGATCATTAAATTGTGATTCAAATAAACAATATAACGATGAAGTTTCTGATATAATGGACTTATCTTTTGACTGGAGAATTTTGAAATATAAGAACGAAATATAAAACTTAATAATGTTAAAATTTTACTTCCAAATAACATTTAAAATTAAATTACTTTGAAATATGTTGAGAAACTTAAAAAAATATGTTTTTTATAGAATTATTTTACTATTTTATTCTCTTATACACATTTTATATGTATTATGTATTAAATTTTAAAAATAAATTTGATAAACTGTCTTGAAAGTATGTGTCATCGGGGTAAGGTTTCTTAAAAAAGCGTCTTCGATCAAATTTACCGAGATTAAGTCAATCGGTATCCAATGTCCCCGGAAATATATAATTATATAATTTTTATCATAAATTTAAAAATTTTGACTTCTTGAATATATATTTTGTATAAATAAATTATACAAAATATATATGTCCTATCCATAAAAAAGTGAATAATAAAATTGTGAAAACACTGAAATAACAAAATTGATCAAAATAAAATGTCAAATTAGTATTAAATATATGAACCTAGAAAAAACCTTTCTAAAATAATAAGTTAAATTAAGCTAGCACTTTATTAAATTCAAAAAATTAATAATTATTGATAATTTTAGTGATCATATTTCTTAAATAATATTTTAACATTGCTTCTAGTTATTCGTTCATAGACAGTTATAAACATTTAACAACCAGACCAGACGGTCCTGTCTCAGCTAGTAATTTATTTCGGATAAAGCATCTAAATCAGGATGGCTTGTAAAAAAAGATTATTTATTTCTAAATTATGTGAGATCAACTACAATATATATATATATATATATATATATATATATATATATATATATATATTGTATAGTCTTATGAACGCTAATTTGTTTTGAAAAATAATTTTGTTAAAGTTTCTTTAAAAAAAATTATTATTGAACATGCTGCTGAATTTTGAATTCAATCATCAGTAATTATAATTTAATATTTGTTAGTTTTAATATTAGTTTTATAAAAGTTACTTTTAAAAAAATGGCTTTTTGATTTATTTTGATTCTTTTAAATATTATTAAAATAAATTGAGAAATCATTCCCTTAAAACTAATTATTTAAAAAATAAACATTAAAACTAATAAATACTAATTATTATCTAATCAAATCCAACTATAGATTTCAAAAAGCTTTTGACAGGGTGTTACACGAAGCACTATGGTCACTATGAATAAACACAACATAGGAAAAAAAATTTACGAAAATTACGAAAATTTATACGAAGACGCAAAGACAAAAGTGTTTACACGTGAGCAATTTAGCGAATGGTTTAAATCATCAGTAGGAGTAAGACAAAGTTGCATTCTTTCTCCAACACTATTCAACCTTTTCCTTAAGAAAATTGTATGCAATTGTTAAGAATATTGTTATCTAGACTATGTTAGAATAACCTGCGGAGGAACAAAAATAACCAACCTACGATTTGCTGACTACATAGACCTAATCGGGAAAGATGTGGCAGAGATTCAGGAACTTACAAATAGATTACACAAAGCGTCAACGAAATTTGGAATGGAAATCAACAGACAAAAATGCAAAATAATGGTTCCAGGAAACTATAACAACCAGGTTAAACTGGAAAATGGCATTGCAGGGGAGAAGCTAGAACAAATTAAGAGTTTCAAATTTTAGGCTCTACTATCACAGAGAATGGGGAAGCGAAGAAGAAATCAGAAGCTGGATTGGTATTGCAACAAGCTCAATGATTCACATTAGCATAGTTTTTAACCTCAAAGAAATCCATTTCAAGAGCACAATAAAGATTACTAAGGCTATTGTCTAGGCAACACTGCACAATAGATGAGAGAATTGGACAATAAATCAGAAGAGCATGGATAGACTTAAAGCGTTTGAAATGAAGTGCTACAGGAGAATGCTGAAGATCATGTGAAAAGAAAAGATGACAAACGATTTTGTCTGGAGGAGAGTGACAGAAATATTGTGTAAAAAACCGGCATCAAGAAAAGGAAGCTGAAATTCTATGGCCATAAGAAAAAAAAGCACTATCAAAGTTTGTAATTGAAGGAAGAGTGGAAGGAGAAAGACCAAGAGGACGACCAAAGAGGCAATGGCTAGACGATTTAAAAGAATGGAGTGGATTAAGTGTGGAATGTCTGAGAAAAGAGGCTATAAATAGAGAGATGTGACAAAGACTTATGCCTGATTTGGTGCACCAACGGCCGAACAGCTAAGGTCAAAAAAAAGAAGAAGAAAATATTAAAATACCAATTTTTAAATTTCTATATATACTAAAATCTATCAAAATATTAAGTTACCGAAGATAAACAAATTCGTTTATATCTTAATTCGATTTTATCTTTCTAAATTTTAAACTTCCTTATTTTTCATTCTTTTGAAGAAAATGTGAAGTTTTTAAATCTTAAAAATACATAAAAATCTTTTTCCTAATTTCAAGCGCCTTATAAATATAAATTATATTTTATGTTATTTACATACTAGTAGTAATTACTGATGTGTCTGTAGACCCCTTACCTTAAATGTCACTTTAAATCACAGGGAAAACTAAACCCCTACAAATGTGTTTATAATTTAAAGCAGAATGTGATGTATGGGTGAGATTGGTATCAGAATAATCTCTATTTACTGAGATTTGATCTTTAAAAGATATTTGATTTTATATTTTTTTATGACTGATGAGATAGCAGTTTTAGACAGACTTGACTTTGTCTATAGTAATTAAGAATTAAGAGACGAATTAATTGAGATTCTTCGGAATTTCTTAATTATGGGTAATTAATTAATTTAATTTTATAGGTTGATTTTATTTTTTATTTATATCTATAAAAAAGCTATTTCGAATTAAATTATTCTTTATTCATTGTAATTTAAAAACTCTTACTAACGAAATTGTATTGAATATATTTTTTTTCGAATTTAAATTTCAAATTTTAAAATGTAAATATATCGAACTTCAACTTAATTTTATGAAAAAAAAATTTTCAAAATATTTTCATTTAAATTATGTTTGAATATTTTGTTTGTATACGAAAATTTAAATTACAAATATTTTTAACTAATTAAAAAAGTTAATCATAAAATATAAATAAAACATATACTGTCTATTTACACCTTTTATCTTTACCTTAGTGTGAAAACTGAAATAAACTGTGTTTGAAGTTCAAACTGGTAATATAATTGATTGTCTCTCTTTAACAAAGTTAATTGTTGTACTACCATCTAATAATCCTTTTGAATTTCGGGAGAGAGCTTTTATTCGGAGTACTCTTGATTTTATCAAATTTTTAACAGTAATAATTATTTAAATACCTAAACATTTTATTATTAAATAAAAATAAGATACCTTCTTTCTGATAATCTGACAGAGCGTTCTATTAAACCCCCATTGCAAATATGTTTCCTAGATTCTTATGTTTGTAAATTCAAGTTTTATTAATATTCTATACTATCTAGACAAATCCAGGTTGTAAAGAATTCTTCACAGCTTCATTGCTGATATGACACCAAGCTACTGATATTCAGGTACAACTAATGTACTTTTACATTGCGTTGCCAGTCAATTAACATATATTGAAAGATTTCTTTTGAAATTTCATTCTTTGCTGGTTTATTGTTGAGGAGATTCAATGACTGCAAATATACAGTATAACCTGAAGAAATCATTACTTGATCGATTGATTTCCTCAACTCCAGACTCATGAAGCTTATTAGTCTTAGTTTTTTGTTTGAAATATACTTTGTTGACTAAGAAAATCTTACAACATTTTAGTTTAAAAAAATAACAAAATAAAAAATTTTATAATATTTATTTTTAAAAAATAAATACCTTTTAACTTTTGCTAACAACAATTATTATTAATTTATTTGTTATTTAATTATATTTCGGTTAATTAATTTGTTCATTTGTTTTATCTTATTTCTTTTATATTTTCGAAATAAAGATCACAAAGCAATTTAAACAACAAAAATAAATGAGGCTCAAAAAATATGAAACATTTAATTAATTTTGTAAATTTAGCAGGAAATTTTTTTTTAAAAAATTAAAAATCTGTCTTCTGATAAAATAGAACAATAACAAAAAACATTTTTAAATTAAAAAAAATGATTCATGAAAATCAAGAAATATAAATAAATAAATGAGGATAAAATATAAAATATTCATTGCATCAAATCTTTTTTTAATGATTTTTTGAAAGAAATTTAAGTTTTTAAAAATAAGGTTAATCTTTTTATTTGTAAATCAGAAACAAGATTTAATTTATTATTTGCCTGTAAAAATGTATTAATTTCTTTTATAATTTTCTTAAAAATTAACATTTTGATTTAAATTTTTTTTCTGTTTTTCATTTCTTAAGAATAAGGTAAAAAGAATAAATAATTAAGAATAAATAATAAAGAATAATGTCATATTTATAAATTTGGTAGAAAATGATAATATCCTTATAATTGTTTATTAAACAGAATTTAATATATTTAAAATATATTATTCAGCAGACTATTTTATGTAAGGGTCTCCGTCATAAAAGTAGATATTATTATAATTTTATCATTATCTTATGTTGTCTAAGTTAAACTCTTAGAAAGATAAAGTTGAAATAAGGAGGTATAAGAGTTCAATTATATCTTACTAAAGTGTTTCTTCTCTCAGTAATAAAGGGGAATTATGAAGATTTTATTCTTTTTGAAACAAATAAATTATGAAAGCATTTTTCCGATTTTTACAATATATACAGGAATATGTATCTATTGTAATGAGATATGTATTTTAGTGGTATTTTTAATTTTCATATTTAAGCTAATATCTTCTGATTAGTTATGACTTAATTTATTAATAACTATCTTAAATTAGTAAAATGAAAAAATATTATATGAATTTTAGCTGGTAGTTTGACATGAGAATTGAGTTGCAAAGTCGAAGTACAAGGCAAATAAATATTCATAATTTGTACATTCTTTAATATCAAGAAAGTTATATATTGATGCGACACGTAAACATTTATGTATTATTACTATTGTTGTTTATAAAGGTCAAAATTCATTAAAAAATATGTTTTATTTTGATTGCCCATTCGAAGATTAAAAAATAACTTTCAAAAATGTATTTTAAAAAATTAAATAAAGTTTTGCTGACACTAGTTATTTATGGATTAAAAAGACTTTCTGAACTCTGTTATACCTGAACATTCTTTTGTTTGTAAAAATGAGTGATTTTTAGAGCTCCATGGTACTTTTAAACTAAAAAGAGATCTTAGTTTGAAGCTTTACGAAATCGCCACAGATGACAATAGAACGTTAAATAATGTCTTTGATTAGATTATCGTATAAAAAATTGTTTTTATCTAATTTAATGAATTGAGACATGAATGATAAAATTTATACATGAAAAGAGACCAACTAAATGTATTTATATAAAAATTATGAATGGATTATAATTTATGTATTATTAAACATTTAAATAAAAATTAGTGTTTATAAAAAACATTGATGTAATAAAAAATAAAACATAAAAACTTTAAAAATAAGACATATTTTATTTATTTTTATTTTTCACTGATTATTAAACACTTTGTGAAACAGAAGGACTTGAAGTAAAATGGTACAAATTCTTGTCAAATTATTTATTTTATTGTCAAGATCTGTGAAATAAAACCTGAATTTCCCTTGATTGATATCAATTAATGTTTCTTTTAACAAACCCCTTGACAACATTTATCGTCCTTGATTCTAATGAAAACAATTCGGCTATTTATTAGTGTCAATCTACAAATGTATTGCTTCTATTACTAATTGGTGCAAGTAACAGTTGAGAAATAGAAAAACTTTCAAACTTTAAATTACTTCAAAAATTGTTTAAATAAATATTAACATTTTTCCAATTGGGTTTTGTTTTATCAATATAATTCTTACGTTTAATATAATTATTACGATTTTTGCAAAAAGTAAATTTAAACGATATTCTATATTCGATTGAATAAATAAACTAGAAGTGTAGAGACATATCTAGGCATTAATATATATAGCGTTTATGTCACTTTCAGTATTATCGAATTCCGAAATCATAATTTAACACCACAAAATTTATTTTATCATATTTTTATTCTACATTTTAGTTTTTTTAATTTATTTCTTTTAAATTTTCAAATTAAAAAATAATAAACTATTTTGGCGAAACTTAAATTTAAACTAACCCCTTGTATCCCCCTTCTTTAAGAATTTTCTTATGTTTTCCACGTTTCGATCTAAAATTCTTCAATCTTCCTTTATTAGTTTATACCTTATGTCATGTGTTTTCTCTACCACTTTATACGGTCCTTCATATTTTAATAAATTTTTGATAAATTTTAAAATGTTATTTGTTGATTTCAAGATCGAATTATTGAGGTGTTTAAAACCCTCAGAGTAAGGTAAGCTTAGATTATATCAAGGTGTGAAACAGTTTTCAATGTTTAAACTATTCATTTGTTCATTGTTGATTTTTTCTTTTACAATTATTTTATCTACTGTCTCACGAGTGAGTCTACGATGGAAAAAGAGTTATCGTTATTATTCAAAAACTTAGTCAATGTATAAATACTTTTAATAGATTTTGAAAGCGTAGAGGAAAGAGACCAAGAGTGATATAACAAACATCATATTCCTTTTATATTTAAACTCACAAAAACTGTTTAAGGAGGTGTACAAACCAGTATCTATTTTCTTTCGATATATTTCAGTTTCATCATGATCATTTTTCTTTTCAATTAACAAATCAAGGAATGGTAATTTTCCATTTATTTCCTGTTCCACTGTAAAGATTATATTTGGATAAATCGAATTCATGTATTCTAGAAAAGGAAAAATATGTTCTTGAGATTCAAAGACTAGAAAGATATCACCCACATATCTCAACCGGAAGCCGATGAAATCGATCAAAAACAGTACAAGTTGTTAAATGGTTAAATTAACATTGATTTCAAATAATGACGATTTTGACGATTCTTACAAGGAATTTCGTTAAAAGTTTTATGAAAATACTAATAAAATACGAATCTATTTGACAAATGATGAATTTTATCACTTATTCACTAATTATTTTTCTAAAAATCAATTTAGTAGAAATTACAAATTTTCGTTATTAAGAAATAGTTTCAACAAATAAAATGCAAAATTGCGGAGGAACCGGATGTGGTCAATCTGAATAAAATTCTGTCGGTGTAGCGCCTTGGCGGAAAGACGCTCTGAAGTCGATGAAATCGATCGAAAATCGTAATTATTAAATGGTCAAATTAACACCAATTTCAAAAAGTGCCAGCATTTTTATTTGGTGGGGCCTACTTCGAATATTATCATAAATTTTATTTATTTAATTTAATTTAAGTTAATTAAAAAATTATTTAATATAACTAAAAAAATTCAGATAAAAGATTTTTTTTGAAACAAAATTTTAAAATTATTTTATAATTATAAAATATTTACTGAAAAAAAATTATGAAAAAAATTTAACATTTTTTTTAAAATTAAAATAATTTATTAAATATTATTTAAAAAATATCAGAATTAAATATTGTACATAAATGAGTGCCCTATACACGTTACAGTTATTTTATCCATTAATCCATATTCTTAAACCGATGGGGACCCATCAACAAATACACCCCAAATAATAAATAAAATGAATAATTATAAAATAATCAAAAATATATAAGAAAACTATAAAATACAAATATATTTAGTAAGTAAGATTAATCCATCATAAAATTGTTGGCCATTCTATGGAAGTATTCTCCGAAATATTTGGTGTTGCACACTATAGTTTTTTTTTTTATTTTTGATTATTTTTTAATTATTTTTAGTGTATTTGTTGATGGGTCCTTACCAGTTTTAGAATTATGATTAATGGAAAAGAATAATTCTTTTAATAATTTCTTTCTGTAAATATTTTATAATTTTTAAATAATTCTTAAATTTTGTTTTGAAAAAAATTCTTTATTTAAATTTTTTTAGTTATGTCTAATATTTTTTTAATAATTAATTTTAATTTAACTCTAGAAAATTATTTTGAATTTTTAAATATTATATATATTTGTGTCGGAATCGTTTTTGTGTGTTATCGATTAGAATTGGTATAAATAATACACAAAAAATATTTATAGAAAATTATTAAATGTTTTGGAGGCCAAATTGACAGAGACAAAACTTGATGTACCGAAAATTTTTAGCAGTAAATTATAATCGAAATAATATAATAAATTATACTAATTAGAATTACAATTTAAAAATTAAAAATTAAAATATAAACTTTCATAGACGAAATTTCCGCTCACCCGTCATATATGACGGGTTTGTTACTAGTAACTTAATATTTTTCTGTTTTATAGCTATTTTTTAAAAAAATATTTTTAACCAAAAAGGAACCTTATTCGATCGACGCCATTATGAACACTCAGTAATCCATGTTTTGAGATGATGATGTGCCTCTCCAATGTATGAGTTTTTACTCCCCTGACAATTAAATGTTTACATTAGTTTAGCTTGTAATCCACAAATCGTTTTTGATATATTCGGGAGGAAGCTTAAAACTTTTGAATATCATTGCAACGGCCTTGACACTAGTTATATTCTTGGAAAAACTCTTCTTAAATGCTTCTTAAGCTTAAAAAAATTAATTATTGAAGAATATTGTCAAAATCTTGTAAAAAATATGTAAGACAAAATATAAAATGTCTCAGACATTTATTAAAATTAATATGTTTACTAATTAGGAATTTTTGGTCGAATATTTCTTAAAATTTAAAACTTACAGAAAAGACTAAAAGCAATTTCTGTAAAAATTCGTGTTTAGTTACGTTCCAAATAATAAAATGGACTTGTAATTCCAATGTATGTTATCAGATAATACATAGGTTTATGTAGGATAATCATTCAGGATTAAATTGTTTTTATATACTTAAAATATTTACTTTTAATTTTTTTTCTGTTTGATATTATGCAGGATTTATAAACTTATGATTTAAACACAGTTATTTTTATGGTTCTATTTTATATTTCGAATTTGTTATAAATATATATATATATATATATATATATATATATATACCAGGTGTTATGAAAGTCTTGTCGAAAAGTACCCCAAACAGATATTTCAGAAAATATAAAAGATACCACTATAAAACCTTAAATTTAAGTTAAATATTTTAAATAATTTATTCAATATGATCGCCTTTCGCATGTATGAAAGCCTCTAAACGTTTCGTAAATGCGGGACAGCCTTTCACCACAAAAGTCTTTGTTAGATTCTTCCAGACGTTTGCCACGGAATTCCCATGGGCCTTGGCACCTGTGCGATGAGCATTGTAGGCTTCATCCTCTAAAAGAGCTCGAATGGAGTAATCCAAATGATTTACATCTTATGAATATGGTGTCCACTCATCTTTAGTTGTAAGAAGTACGGCTTCTTTATATAGCATGGTGCACCATCTTGATAAAAACAAAAATTCTGCAGGTGAAACTCATTCTTTAGCGAGATCAGTACTATTTAGCTCAGAGCTTGTTAGTAACATCTTTCGTCGTGGCATTCAGTCTGTAACCAGTAGAGAAAAACACTAGGGGTTAACTTTCCCATTCGCTGCCTCCACATATAGTATCATAATGTTTGTAGAAGGCTTTGTTCGACTAATCATTTTTCCATCTCTGATATCATCATACTCTAATCGAATGATACGGTTGTTGAGACGGTTCTATAATGAATCAAGTGTGAAAGTTTTTAAAAACTTTAACAATACCAGCTTGACAGGACTTTATATCGTTCAAAAAAGCTTATGACCTCATTCAAAGACATTCTGCTTCATTGCAAAGGTCACTTGATCATTACAAGACTGTTTCAATTAAGTTTCATGACTACATAACTGATCGATGACTTATGAACACCAAACTTTGAAGAGTGAACTGTTTTTGATTGTTCTATATGTGCCTTGATGGTATTTTTGACCTCGATTTTCGACCACTCCTAGGCTTGTCTGGAATTTGTAACTAATGGTATGCGAAGTAGATCTACTGTTCACAATGAGTGTCCTAGTTACTCAGAAATTTCGTCGTCAAAGTGGTAGCGGGAGTAATGTGCAACAACAGAACGTTTTGCTACTATGCGTTTAGAAACAAGAATGAGAATAATTATAATCTCTAAACCAAATATAAATAAATTGATACATATTAGTTTACGTTTCTTAAATCTATTATCAAAGTCCATTGAAAGACTTCTTCAACACCCGGCATATCATGGACTACGGCACATGACACGAATTGAAAACTCCAAATAATTTACCACATGACGCGGGACGAATAAACGATAGTTGCAACTGCCACTTGAGTGTACTTTAATCTAATTCCCCATTGGGCGGATTTGTAGTGAATTACTTGCATAGTTAAAGTTTGACCTTTGAATTAATCATTTTTTGAAGAAGCAACTCATGGTTAACAAATGCTCTGCATTCAGCTGTACTTGTGTGTAAAAAGAAAAAAAGTATCAGGTAATAGCTTTCCTAAGTTTCATCACTATCTAAGCGAATGGCTCAAGCGATTATCTCTAGTTAATTTTTGTCCAACATCCAATTCTCGTATATGCCATATGTATTTCGTTGAGAATGATTTTACATATTCTAGAATGGACACAAATACAACCCGAAAAAGAAAGAAACCACAACATCTCACAAAGAGATATCTCAATGGAGAAGCAGTCCTATTTATATTCCAAAATTGTCCTTCCTATCTCACTCAACAATCCTCATCAGAGCGACCTTCTACAGTGACATCTCAATCTTGTATTGACAATGATAATATTCACCTTCGCAGTACATTGAAGATCTCCAAAATGAGAATGCATTTCATCTCTTGAGAATCTAATAATGAAGGGGATTTCATGCAACACACTGCTTCGCAAATTTTTTCAAATTCCCAATATTTCTTGCAATGTGTATTTCCTTATATTTTATACAGAAAGTGATGATCCTTCTGTATTGACATCTGTCAAAACCACAACCCAGCTGCAAGTATTCATTTGTATTCGCGGTGTTTTTTATCTTGCTACTGAAATTCGTGCATTTCTACCAAATGGCTAAATACCTCATCTGTTAGAGTTTTGCAATGTACTGCTTTTCTACGGATAATTTGGTTATGAACGCTCATTCAAAACCATTCCAGTGGTTGCAATTTGCTATCACTTCTCCTTACTTCTGTCTTAAACATAGCGAGTATGACGCTTACAAATCCATTATCAACTTTGCCCTTTAACCACTAAAATTATCACATTAATGGAAGTATTTCCACTCTTTAACCCAATTTGGCTTCAATTTATTTTCCACGAGTATAGCTTGCTATCAAACTTCATCCGACCAAGACGTATCGTGTTTCTCACATAATGAAACATTGTAGCGCTTGTTTCAGAAGTTATGATCTTCTCCTATTATTTTTCTCTTATTTTTTTGACTCCACTGATAATGTAAAGGATATTTTCAATACTTTCGAGAGAGGAAAGCGTATATCACGACCTCATTTTTCTGATAATTCATAACATTTTACAGTGGATTATTCTCACATTCATCAATTGCAGCTTCGGGTATCTGGAAAAGCAGTGAAATTAGCTCACAAACTATCTGCGTCCATCATGTCTTTTTAGCCATCCAAAAAATCACTGTAAAATTTTCTGCCGCGATTTTTCATCCTTCTACATCAAATACTCTAAATCAATATTCCATTTACCTTCATCCACCACGTCAAGATTTGGCTACAACGGTATTCTTTCGCTCTTTATTGTCATAACGTTTTGTAGTATTATCAATGCAAAAACTCCTAACAAAGAACCTCAAAATGCGACATTGAGACAGTGTTCATCATGTTCATTGTTATAAAACTCCACGAGTGAAATTGACATTCAATTTCAAGAACTGTTATACATGGTACACGAATTCTTTAATAAAATTAATCGTAGAGTATCGTACCCGCCGTCAGAGCTGGTATTTGATAAATACATTCGTTGCAGGACAAATGTTTTCTGGTGTTACAGACTCTACCAATCTTACCAAGCTTCGTATTAACGCCTTCAATTCGCGTATTCTCTTTGTGGAGATCATGGACGCTATATCTTTAGGTAAGAACTGTGTTGGACGATTGAACTGCGAAAGTGGTAATAATATCGTCAATCCGATTGTGTGAAAGTTGTTCAACTGCTACACAAAGAACTTGATTTCATTATTGAATGCTAGCTACCAAAATCTGGCCCGGAAAATAGCGAAATCGGGCTAATCTTCCTGTTAACTTGTAATTACTTTAAAAATTGTGCGCATGTTACATCAAAATATAATTTTTAAAAAACTTATTTCAAATTGAGATTTGTCGTTATTAAAAGAAAAAGCAAATAAATCACCATTGTAAAGAACACAATAAATTGATTATAACTGTATTTTTCTTATGTAGAACGTATTTGAAGACTAAAACGTTAACATTCATATTAAATGAATGCCCACGTCATGTGGTAATTCCAGTCATCACGTGTAGTCCAGGTGTTTAAATTAAGTAGTTCATATATATATATATATATATATATATATATATATGTGTATATATTTGTGTTTTTTCAATAATACGTGTGATGTTTGTGGTGTCATCTTTTGCGTGTGTTTTTTTAAAATAAATTTTGTAATTTTTTTGTCATCTACTTTCGTAATATTTTTTTGTCCATCGCTTGCCATTTGTGCAGGAT
This sequence comes from Girardia tigrina, assembly GCA_001938485.1. NCBI lineage: Eukaryota > Metazoa > Platyhelminthes > Tricladida > Dugesiidae > Girardia > Girardia tigrina. The sequence continues at coordinate 25,812 of MQRK01171719.1, forward strand.
GATACGTTCAAACCGTCAAAGAAAGAAAGCAAAAATAAAGGAAAGGATTTCATCAAATTGAAGCAACGCAAGAAAGATTAAAATAAAGAAATTAAAAAAAAATAAAATTAAGAAAATTGTTTGGATAACCTCCCCCGCAATAAAATAATTGGAATTAATAAATAAAAATTATTATTATTATTAACAAATAAATATCAATAATACATATGGATCAAATTAAAATTAATTATTTACCGTGATATCAATCAATCAATTAAATCAGCTGACTGACTGACTGTTAAATCAACACAGAATTCGAAACAATAAATAATATATTATAATAATTACGATTTAAAAATTTAAAACAGAAACTTTCAAAGTCGAAAATTCAGCTCACCCGTAATGTATCACGGGTCTTTTTCTAGTTTCTTTTAGATCTTTTTATTTTTCTTTTCTTTTTAGATTATCCAGGTTACATTAGATTCTGGTTATTATTTTTCTGCAATGGATCTACAATGTACATTCTATATGGCTAGAATCGAGTAAGGTTGGCTATGTTGATGAGAAATTTTTTTTCATTAACCTTTTGTAGTATCTTGGTAATTTTCTTTTTTTATTCAATTTTGAATTACTTATTGATCGATTGAGTAAATTTTACTGAAGATCAAAGGGATAATAAAAGAAAATAGGATTATTATATATAGGTGTGATTTTGTATATTTAGAAATATTATATATACATATATTTATATATATATGTGTGTGTGTGTGTTTGTGAGTGCGTTTAGTGACCTGCCTAGTAACCAGTGTTGTCATCGAGTCCCTATTGTCTTTACTCGAGTTGAATCGAGTCGCTAAAATATTGTACGAGTAAAGGGTTGAGTCAAGTCACTCTTAACATTTAATATTAAAAGAGTAGAGGCACTACATATTTTCGAGTCGAGTCACCTGATATATTTTACGCGCCGAGTAAAATTAAAAAAAACTATTACATGAAATATTTTTTATTTTAAATCTATATTAGTTTAAAAATTTCAAATTTTTTAAAATTTAGAATTTATGCTTTTAAAGGTATTTAAATATTTTAATAATCTAAATAAATGTTGATCTTCTCTTAATAATTTTTTTTAAGTTAATCTGAAATCCACGGAGAACAAAAACATTTTTTGTGTATTTTATATTTATTAAAAGTTATATTTAAAGAAATGTATTTAAGCAAGATTATTTAATTATTGAGGAGAAAACCAGTATGAAATGTTATTATTTAATTTTTAAATATATATTTATTATTGATAAATATAAAAGTCAAGTGAAGATTGAACAATAAAAAAATTATTATTTAGCTTAAAATAATGTCAAAATATTTTTTAATTTTTAAATTAAATATATAAAACAAATCTAGGTAAAATATTTAGTTTGTTAATTAACATAATTTTTCAATAAATTAAAATACTATTGTTAAAATATTCAACATTTGATTAATTTTTATTTAAAAATAATTTATTCCTTGTTTTTTTTAATAACAATGATTATATATATATATATACGTTAATATGCTTTAATATCATACCCTTAAAATCATTGATAGAAGACCTTTCCGAAAAACCTTTTGCTCAGATGAACAAAAATACAGGCCCAAGCATCCCGTAATTAGAAGCTAAATAAAAAATATTAATAATAATTATGTTAAAAACTATTATTAACACAAATGTAAACATAATAATTCTATAAATTATAATTAATTTAATCATTTTATTAACGATTTTTGATACGTTTAATAAATTAAAATGACTTTCAAATGTATTTATCAATCATTATTTAACGTAGACGTTTGCCAAATAAACTTATAAATTAAAGATAAATAAAAAGAAAAGTTGAAATAAAAATCAATTATAAACGTAAATTAAATTAATTAAATAAACATGATTTAATTTCAACGGTAAATAAAATATTTTTTTCTGAAAACGATTAAATTATAGTTTTTTTGTAAATAGATGTATATTTTAACATTATACAATGTAATCGATAAATACAAAATAAATTTGGTAGGTATATTTGGATCATTTAGAAGTTAGGTTCTTAAAACGGGAAAAAGTCAAATAAATATTTAAAGTTTTTCTTTTAAATTTATTTATTCGATTGAGATTTTGGTTAACTTTAGTTAGAAAGATCATAAATAGAATAATAAAATCGAGTTTTTAAAATTATGATTCCTTTAAAAATGAGTTTCTCCTTACATGGACGATTTAATAGATGATTAAAATAACATTCCGTTCGTAGAAGTGGAGGAATATCTAGAAAAATAAGGATTCATACGTAAAAGAACCAGAAAAATAGTAAACCAACAGTTTCAAATTCACATATGTATTTTTAAAAAGAAAAATATGGATGAGGAAAAGAACTTAAAATATTGCATCAAAAATAAGTCAATTACTAAATTAAAGGCTCATTGAATTTCCATCATACTAGTTATATAGCATCATTGATATAAAATTTTTTAGGGTGTCCTGTTGTTATCCGAGGATTTATTAAACAAAGTAAAAAAAATAATATTGGGGAATGTGAATTGAAAACAAGATGATTTGAAAAGTGTTAGAGTCGAATAAATCAAAATTATGGTGTGAAAATAGCAACTGAAAGAATTGAAAGTGAGGAAAATAATTTTAAAGATCAAAGTTGGATTTAAAAGGAATATGATATAATATAAATCTATATAAATCTATCAGGATTAGAGACATTGATAAAAGGGATAAAATAATTTTGGAATAGGATGTACAAAAGTTTTATATGTTAACATGTTATCATTTCATGTTTTCCATCATTTTTAATGGAAAACCGAAAGTAAAAAAATGATGGTGACAATACTTGAGAGATAAACTTTCTTTTCCGAATTCATCCAATATAATAATTCACAAGACTAGAATGTTGAAAAGAGGTATTCATTTAAATAGAAAATTTTTAAATAATCACACATTTAATGTGTGGTATGTAACGAAAATTGAACTAGTTTAAAACTTTGATTAAAAATAAAATGTAACAGAGTCAAAGAAAACAAATTACGATGAATTCAGTATTAAAATTAGTGTGATGAATATATTAAAATTGTATGAATGTGTGAATGTATTGATGCTGTATTTTGAACTTAGAATGATGATTCTCCCACCCAGATGGAAATTGGTATTTTTTTAAATTTAAAGTGATTGACTATTTGAACGTAATTAAAAAAATAATTTGATTAGTTTATATTTTTAAAATTAACAATTAAAATCAAGTTTAATATTTTTTTTAAAAAAATAATAGCATTTAATTAGATACAAATAAAACTAATTAAATTTAAATTAAATTCATTTCTAACAATTTGATAGCATTTTTTTTATTATTTTGAGTTTTTATAAAGAAATGGTTTAAATTATTAATTTTAATTGAGATTTTTAAAAATTAAATATTTTAAAAAGATTTACAAAAATTGTTCGAATATTCATGATTAAAAATAGAAATAGAAAAACCAATTAGAGCGATGACAAACAGTGAACGATCTTCCGAGAGTTGTGATGACTCTAAATGTGATAATAATACAAATTCAAATGAAAATTGTCTCAATGTTCTTAACGATTTAATTAACAAATAAAAAAGCAGTTCAATAATTAAACAGAAATAACATTTATATAAATATATAAACAGAAAATCTTTAAAAAACGTTGAAAAATATTCTAATTTGTAAATTTTGATACACAAGGTTTAATTTTACATGATTTTTAGATTTATTAAAGTTACATGGTTCATTTTATTACTATTTTATGTTCTGCCAAATAAAAAGAAACAAATTTTATTTATTTTTCTTAACAAAATTAGTAATTAATGATGTGAAAAAATATTTTTTTAATAAGAATAATTTAAACTAAGGAGCGACACATCGTATCGTACATCGTTAAATATGGTCGATGCATCGAAAAACCTTCATCGTTAAGGATGCATCGAAAGACTGAATATCTTTGTTATCTAACATATAATGAAATCACACCTTTATTCACACATATAATAACTCAACAATATAATTACTACAATTTTAGTTTTTTAAACAAATATTTTCGAGGAACTTTCGAATAAAATTCTATTTTCACTAGTTTTCATTTATTCCTTTTTTAAGGAAAGTTATATTTTAATTTCGTCCTAAAGCAATGATATTTTATTTTAAAAATAATACATTAATATTATTTCAGATTTGTTTAATATTTTCATAAACATTATATATTAATTTACTAGTTTATTTATTAGTTTTCACAATAAATTTAACGTTTCTATGAAATTATTATTTATCTTATTAATAAATATATTTATTGGTTTTTAATTAATATAAATATTTATATTTAATTTTTTATATTTAAATTAATGTATTAATTTATTTTAAAATTAATACTCTAATATTATTTCAGATTTTTTAATACTTTCATAAACATTACATACTAATTTACTAGTTTATCTATTAGTTTTCACAATATTCGGTGATGAAATTTACTAGAAAAAAATTTATTTTGATCTTAAAATAATTATATTATAAAACAATTTCCGAGTCAAAAATATTTGTTTAAGTAATATTTAATGAAGTTTTATTTCTAGTTCAATTAATTTTTTTTTCTTCTGGGTGCTGAAAATTTCCTTAATTTTGGATTACTTCACAATGATTAATGAATATAGAGCTAGCTGCATTGAGTGTGGTGAGCATTACAAGGTGCCCAGGGGGGAGCACAATAGGGATAAGAAATCATCTGAGGACAAAGCATAAGACCGTCTTTGAAACACATGAAGCAAGGGAGGCCAGAGCGAAAGCAAGATCAACAAGAACTGATCAAAATCGATTGAAATAATTTAAAAAGAATATTTGTTCAATTTTATTTTTACATTGACATTTTGTTTTTATATATTTTCTAAAGACAAGGTAAAATATAATTAAAAAGGAGAAAAACAAAGGTAATCTGACTTTTTTCCTTATTTCTTTATTGAAAAACACAAATTTTGCTCATAATATTTAAAAATATATTCTAATCATTTAGAGAATAATATTCTAAAACAAATTAATTAACTAAAATTTAAAAAATATTTTTTTAATAAATTTCAAAAAATTATACTTCTTTTATAATTTAAAGTTAGAAAAAAGCCTCCATTTTTTAGACAAAGCAATGTAGCAATTTAAAATTTAAAATATTAAATTAATAGATAAATAAAATTTAATAAAAAAAATGAATAGTTTTTTTAAGAATTTCTTTCAATCTTCAAAATGATTGTCAAATTGATAATTTCTGTTAAAAAAAGAAAATGTAACAAAATTAGAAAATAAATTTATTGATGCTCATGGTAAAAAATAGTACATTATTACGAATTTTTAGTGAATTATTAAAAGAAAATATTTTGTAAATGGCATTTATCAAAACTAAATAAATAAATATTTCCATAAAATAAATTAACAGTTATAAATATTTTCAATCTTATTGAACTTATCGAGTTCTTTTGGAAATAAAATATTGGTCAATTGGGTATAAAATATAATTATGACAAGTTAATTTGAGGCAATTGTGAGGAATATTTTGAATGTTTGATGTTTTGTGTTTGAATGTTGTATGTTGATTTGGAATGATGTTTCTTCTACCCAGATGGCTGATTAATATTTTAATTCTTATTATCTAAAAATATGCAATATTCATTTTTAATTTAAAATAATTGTAAAATTTTAAATAAGTTAATTAATTTTATTTACAATGTTTAAATAAATAAATCAAATTAATATTTTTTTAAATAATTAATAATCATTTTAATTTTTAACCAATAAATTTTAAGAAAATATTTTAACAAATTAGTTATTTCTCCATTTGCTAAAAATATTAAAAATAAATTATTAATCAATTAGTTAGAATGTAATCATACGAAAGCTTTGACAAAGATTGTTTTGAGGACAATCAAACTTGCTATGTTAATAAAAATATGAAAAGTCAAATTGGTGTTGTTAATGACAATATTTAATCATTTAACATAAAGCATGATCAATGATTACTGTACAAATAGACTAATTGATGAATGAAAACTAAATTAACAATTAGCCTATTTTTAACAATGAAGTAAATAAAAATAAAATAAATAAATATTAACAAATAATATCTAAAATATGTAATTAATGAAAAAATCTAATGGAAAGAATGAAAAAGACGTAACATAACAGATAACAGGAGAAATGTGTTTAGGGAGAAAATAATAAACTTTGGTATTTCTGAGTATTCTTGGTATTGTTTAATTTTTTGAATGACGATTTAAGGAGAAATCTTCAAATGTTTATATAGGAATGATTCGAGGTATTGTAAGGATTGTTATATGAATTTGAGATTCACCTATCGAGACGTAATCTGTAGGGTAATTGATAAAAAAACACTAAATAAATAGAAATTTTCGGGTGATTATAGGTTAGATATAAAGAAGACACAGTTATTTAACGAACTTTTAGCGCACAAAGTCGTAATAGTAATGGATAACGCCTCTTTTCATAAGTATGCTAATATCAAAGAAACTTTTACCAATTCACCAAACAAGCTTCTTTTTCTTCCACCATACTCTCCGTTCTTTAATCCTATGGAGAATATGTTTACAAAGTGGAAATTACTAGCTGCAGAATCTCGTCCTAATAATGAAGAGCAATTATTGAATAGCATGAGGAATTTTGCAAGCATAATACGTGAGGTGAATGGTAATGGTTAATATAGCAATATGATGAAATTTTTTCAAAATTTCTACGTTCGGAACTAATTATTGATGGAAACTAAATAAAAATTTTACATCAACTATTGTGACTTTATTTTTTGCTGAAATTTTATGCAGATTATAAATGAAGAATTTAATTTTATTTTTTTGGTTTTTTTATTGTGAAACTATGTTTACTCAATTATGGAATGAGAGGTAAACCCCTGAATTATTCAGAATTATTCCGTGAGATCATTCTTGTTGCAAATTCCGATATGCAGAATCTAGGTCAAAAAAACAACAAAGACTGTATTGAATCGATTGTTTGACGAAAACCGAAAAATAATAATGAACAATCTTACGAGATGTTGATCATTTGTTACTTACTACTAATATGGGGACTTCAAATAATCAAAATTGTATAGAGTTTAAAATATAATTAATTAAAAAAAGGGAAAATTTTCAATTAAAAATTTTATATGTATATATAATTGTGTAATGTATATGCTATGCCGAATTTGTGTAATTGCCGAATTCACGAATGTTGCGTGAATATTTCCGACGTTATATTTCTGAAATGCGAAATTGCTAATGCTTTTTATAGTTCATAATCAATTTAATAAAAATTTGATTTCAATGTCCTTTAAGAAAATGGATAAACGTGAATCATTTAAGCATAAAGCGTGATAAAGAGTTTTCCTTTTCGTTTTCCTTTGACACAGAACAAATCTACCGTGTTTTGTTGAGCATGACTGTATTTATATTTTATTTGAATTCATTGTTAAATCCTTTTTATCTACTTGATATTACATCAACGATATATTGTAAAACAATTCAGAAGTGGTTCATTATTTGAGTAATATTATTGTATATTTATTTTTACCTTATTCTTCAATTATTTTTTAACGATTAATAAAAAAACAAAGCTATTTTTTCGGTAATGTTATACAACAGAAAATTAAACAGCTTTTCAAAGATCCAATATTTACCTCAATCAAACAATTGTTCATTAATAGAAAATTCACTTTTTTCTCAAAATTTTGTGAATAAAAAGTTTGAGAACGTCTCAAACAATGCGACAAAAGATTTCGATTTAGACACAAGATAATGATTTTTTTCTGAAATACCACTGATATATTATGATTAATAAAGCATGAAAAAGTATTGTTAATGACAGTATTTGTTTTTCTTGAACATAATTAAATGTTGAAAAATATATTAGACCATTACTGTAATATTTAATTTGGCTTTTATCCTGTCAATAATAATCTCCCGTGTGCATTTATAGATTAGGTTTAGTCTTTCAAATATATGAATTATTAGATCAATAATGAAAGATATTTGTTTGAAAAAAATAAAATAAAATAAAACAGGATGATAAAACAAGACAACATGTTTCTTGAGATTATTTGATAATCAATTTTCGGATGATAAGCATGAAAAATAAATCCATCAAAAAAGATTAATAATTCTGAGGGACTACTGAGAATTACTTAAAGACAGAAAGCGGTGTTTGGGATTCAAAAATTAAAGTGTAAAGAAAAGTCCCAAAGCAGGTCTAAAAGGATTTAAAGAAGTTTTATATATAATACTAGGAAAAGACCGGAGTTGGGGAGTTTCATTTTCGACTTTGAAATTTTATGTTTTAATTAAAAAATCGTACTTATAATTTATAATTTATTATTTCGAATTAGGTGTATAATTTTTCATTTTTTTAAATTATTTTTTTTTATTTTCTTTACAATTCCTAACCCTAACCTAACCATAACCCGTAAAATGATTTTTGCCACAAAAAAATTAAATTAATTTAATTATCAACTTACAGTTGGAAGTAAATAATATGAGTGTTACACAGATGAAACATAGGGCTTTTATATATATTATATAATATAATATATAAATATTTATGGTAAATAAATATACGATTGAATGACAAACATTTCCATGATATATTTGAATTTCAAAATTCAAGAAAAAACATTGTTTTAGCATTTAGGTTTGTTAAAATTTATTTTGTTGAACAATACTTCAAAATTTAATTTTCTTTGTACTTGAAAGTAAAAATAATCAAAATATTCAATAATTATGTCAAAATGCCATAGTGTATTAATTATAATTTTTAAGCTATTTTTTATTTTATTTGTCATTAGTTAATGTCAAAAACAACTTTGAAAGGATTCTTGATAATTCCATGCATTTTATAAATAAATTCAGTGCACATAAAAGATTTGAATAGAATTAAAAAATATATTAAAGAAAGTTTTAAAACTGAGTGAAAGGTTTTTAAATAAAAATAATCAAAATTCTTTTAAAAATATATTTTGAATACATTTTTTACCATAATTTAAGTAATATTAGATTAATTAAATTTTAATTAATAATCAATGTATATTAATAATACATATAGATATATTTAAAAAATAAATGTAAACGTTATCAGTGATAAATAATATTTTAATTGTATTTATAATACAGTAAGTCTATTAAATTAAAATTTTAAAAAAACAATGATATCATTATTTATTTAAAACTACACGAAAATAATTCACGTAAAAATATTATATTAGCACAAACGTTTTGCATTTTTTAGGTTTCTAATTTCATAACTTTCATAATACTTATTAAATTCAATTGAAATAGGGACCATATTTTAATCAGCACATTCCTATTAAGTTGAAACGAAAGTTTTGTCAGTAAATTAACATTATATTAAAAGTAAAATTTTTGTAATAATAGTTGGTCGTTTTCATTAATGTAATCGAAATTACTTTCGAAAAAAATACTTGTTGAAAAAAAACAAGACTCGTGTTGATACCACGAACACAAAAAGCGACCTGAACACGGTCTGATTTGGTGCATACCCTTCAGAGGTGATTCATTGACCGTGCGGAAAGATTTCCCAGTGAACAGCTCTGAGTGCCATTCATTAAACTTACAGTCACCTTTTTTGATGCGGATCACTTTTGAAAGTCCGTTTTCCAAGTTGACTGGGACTCAGCCATTGGTTTAAATGTTTCCAGTTTTTGTAGACTACACACTCTTCCTTGCATGCCAAAATCCGTTGCTTTTCACTGTAGTGTACTATTTGTCTTTCTTACACCAGTCGAAAATATTCATTTCTATTATTTATGTATATATTAAAGATAATATAGACGTTATGTAATTATTTTTTAACCTATATTATATTTATACTTTTTTTTATTTTTAATTACCTATTTATAATTAATTACCTAATTGATTTACCTATTTAATTTATTTACCTATTAAATTTATTTACCTATTTAATTACCTAATTATTATTAGTATTTTTATTTTATTTTTTATTCATTATCAATTTAATTCCTTATTTTTATTTTCATTCTTTATTTTAATTTTTTTCATTTTAAAACTTACAATAATTATCTCATGGATAATTAAAATATCCATAGGATAATATTAAATTCAAAAATTAAAATTAAATCGATTCAAAAAAAATATTGAATCAGATTATAAATGATACTCGCAATTATGATCGATTGAAATTTGCATTTTTTTGTATTAACTAAGAGAATCGAATTTTTTTCTCTTAACCATAAGAAAAATAAAAGAAAACTGATAATCAATTACCCATCCAAGATTAATCAAGAAAAACAAAGTAAAAACTTTAAACGAAAAATATCCTAAAGTTAGTTGAAGTTATAAAGTCACACCAATATAGATCAAAACAGAATCATCCAATAATTATTTTTTTTGTTTGAAAGCCCGGTATTAGAGAAAGTTAGAAGACAGAATCATTAACTCTTACCTAAAAGAAGTCATCAAGATTTATTAAAATTAATCGAACAAAAAGATAAAGTAACTGGAGCGGAGAATTGCCAATTTGACCGAACATTTTGTTTTTGCCAGTTTCAAAAATCAAAAATAATTAAATAAATCAAATTTGATTAACAAATTAAATAAAAAGAAAATAAATAAATTAAATTAAATAAATAAAATATAATTAAATAAATTAAATAATTAATTGAAATTAAAAACTATTGCTACAACGAACAAAGCTTATGATAAATAGGAGCAATTTTGTATATGAACGGAATGTAGTTTTTTTTTATTATCAATCGATAATGTGAGCGATGTGTGGATTGTTGATTGAAGCAAATTGTGAGCCTCATTTTCTTTCTATACCAATGAATGACTGGTAATTTCTTTATTGCATGTATGTGTGTTGGTGTGAGTGTCTGCATGCATGTGTTTGTGTGTATGTTATGTGATATGTAATTTGTGAATGTTATGTTGATTGGTTGTGTATGTGTATTTAATTTAATTTGTGAATATCTGTCACAATAAATAATTTTTGGAAAATCGCGGTAACAATTTTCAATCACAAGCAATTGACATTTTTCGGTTTCAATTTGGGTGTCGTTTTTGAATCGGTTGAGGATAAAGAGTTTCATAAAGAATAAAAGTTGTGATCTCGTTGCGATTTCATTTTTTTGTCGGGTCCAATTTTCAATTGAAGGGAAAAAGGGTGTAAATTGATGAACGAAGTTTAGATGGATCCGATTCCTGGCGGCTTTTTGAATTTTGACATTTCCGTAATCGATGAGCCACTCGATCTGATTCGATTGAGCTTAAATGAGCGAATTTACATTAAAATAAAAAACGATAGAGAATAACGAGGCAAATTAAATGCTTTTGATTCACATTTAAATGTGACTTTGAGTGATGTAAAGGAAACAGTGACGACTTTGGATATTGATGATGAGACGCTAGAGGAAATTCATAAAATGAAAGGCGATTATTACCGTTTTCTGTCCAACTCTCTGTCCAAAACAACGTGGAGATACGGAATCCCCTCCAGTAACTTTATTTGTTATTATTGATACCTCTTCACTGATTCACATTTCTCGTTATTGTTATCCCTGATACTCTTTTTCTAATCCTTCTGTTAAAGTTGCAATCGTTCAATATTTTATTATTATAAAATTAAATCACTATGGGAGGAATATTTTAATTTGTTTCAATGTGTAAATGTATGGATGCGGTATGTTGATTTAAGTATGTTGAATTTAGGATGGTGATTCTCCCACCAAGATGGAAATTGGTATTTTTTATTTAAATTTAAAGTGATTGACTATTCGAACACAATTAAAATTATGTATAATATTTTTTAGTAAAAATTAAATTAAATGCATTTTTAATAATTTGATGACATTTTTATTATTTTAAAATTTATTGAAAAATGGTAAAAATTATTATTTTTTTTAATTAATATTTTTAGAGGTTAAATTTTTTAAAAAAATAATTTAGAAAAATTGTTCGAATAATCATGATTAAAAATAGAAAATAGAAAATCAATCAGAAGGATGACAAACGATGAAAGACTTTCTGAGAGTCATAATGACTCTAAATGTGATTGTAATAAACATTCAAACGAGACTTGTTTAAATGTTCTTAATACACTATATTAGTTGTTAGATTCGATTGAAAAGTAATTTACATTTCAATCGAGTTTCACAACACCCACTACGGTTGAATTTGTGCAAAAGTCAAGATTAGTCATTAATTAGCCGATTTTTTTGCATTTCTTTGAGTTTGACAACGTTCATTTTTCTTGTTAATTTTCTGAAGGTTCCGAATAATGGTGTATTGGATGTTTTGAATTCAGTGACCAGTTCGCGCATTGTATGGGTCGGGTCCGCTTCAATAAAACGACGATGGAACGTTTATCAACGACTGTTGGGCGACCGGAGCACTTTTCGTCTTTTCGTTGCATATTGCTGAAGAGGAATTCGTTATACCATCAGAAACATGTTTTTTCATGCTAATTGATTTTGGCAGTTGTTAGCGCAAATGTTTATAGATTCTTCTCCTGCTATACAAACAAATTTGAATTCTTGGAAAATTAATTCTGCGAATATCTTCACGTTTTTTGACATTTAACTTCATCCTTAAATCAATAAATTTTCATTCAAAAATGAGTATAAAATACAAATAAAACATATAAATGTTCCTAAACATCTGACATATATATATATATATATATATATATATATATAAACATATTTAAAATTAAATTATAAAAATTATTTACAGTTTTAAACACCTGACAAAACTTTCATTCCAACCTAATTGACTTATGCATAAAATGAGAAGGTTAAAAAGGTTTATTATATTATATTATGTTATATTTGCTATAATTTGTATTTAGAATGTAAGCTCTTTGGGTGAAGTTATAAATGATAGAGTTTTTTTATTATCATCTCTTTCGATAACTGTATAATCTCAAGTAGCATGATTATTTTTACTTGTATTGCTTTTTTATTATTTTTATTATTTTTTGTTATTTTTATTGCCGGCATGCTATTTAAAGCTCAGTTTTATGAATTTCATAAAGAAATTATAATTAAAAAATTCGAAGAAGGTAGTTGAAAAAATGAGTCAATCCAAATTACTTATGAAAGCTCGAAAAAGATTCAGTCATTTCAGTATGCGTCAAGGAAAGTTTTGCCGATTATCCAGCAATCATGAAAAAAATTATAATTCAAATAACCCATAATAATATGGGATATTTGAATTTGAATTTTAAAAAAAATCACTAATTCAATTATGAATTATACTTACTTATCTTGGACTGCAAACTGATATTGGACGAAATTCATATTGATTTGACGACAATTAACGAGGACTATATTAAGCTGAATACGTCCAAAATGTTTATATTTATTCCCATTCCGGTTATGATTATCTAACATTTTGTGGGTAACGGTTAATTGAATTAAAAGTTTACGGTTGAACTGCTTGTTTGTTATTTTTTTACCAAATCTCGACTAAATAATATTCAATTTTGGTTAACCTCGTTAGTTTCGCAGAACAATTATAATAACAGATTTGCGTTCTTAAGAGTTAGGAAACAAATTTGTTATTTTTACAATATTATATTATATTAAATTATATTATATTAAGTTATATTATATTATTTTATATTATATTATATATTATATTATGTTATATTATATTATATGATATTATATTATAATTTGGATAAAGTAAATTTTAACAGTACCTTGCATTAATATTAATTTTATTTGCCTAGGTTGACAGATTTGTTTTTTACATATAAATTTAAACCTTGCAAATTGACAACAAAAAATCAAATAAATTACAAATTTAGTTTTTGTTCACCTTTCCTAATTATTTTTATTTTAATTCATTCTCTCTTTATTAGTAATCAAAACTCAATATTTGTTCAGTAGATTTACACATCTTTCTTTAAACGCTGTTTAAACTGTAAAATTACAGATAATTTTAAAAATCTTTAAAAATATTGTTTTTAATGTTTATGTTTCTCGATAAAAACATTTATCAAATATATTGATTAAATTATTTTTTTTGTTTTACAACAAGAAATTCAACCATTGAAGAAAACGATTTCTTGAAAGCATAGATTTCAGTAACGAGGCAGTATGAATGATAATGGCTTTTGTTTACAAAAGGAAATAAATTATTTGTTTTGGTTTTCCTTCACAACTTGCGGTTTTGGGCTAATAGAATTAGAATTTATTTAAAGATAATGCGAAAATAATAATTACGAATTAAAAGTAAGAAACTATTTTGACAACCTTCTAAGAATGAGACTTTAAATAATAATTTAAATAACATTTTTCTTAAATATTTATCATTTCACAACAGCCTAATTTTATAGATAGTTAATTTCGAAACTTAATCATCACATTCAAGTCATCAAGAAAGAAAATAATCTTTAAATATACTTATCTGATTAGGGCTAAGAATTTTATCACATAGTTTTGACATTATGTAAACCGGGTTAATGAACTTTTAATAATTCTGCTTTTGAACATTGATTTTTGTGCAAAGTGATCTAATTAACAAAGCATCACACAACGCTCTATGTCAAAAACTATCAGAATGCCTTCACAGAATCTTGATATTATCTATATTAATTACATATTTTGCACATTTTCAGCAATAATACTTTTAACCTCATTTCGACCGTTTTATTGAATCCTTTTACAGAAATAAGTTTTTATATCATTCAAAAAAGGTATTAATAAATATATTTTTTCATTTTATTATTATCTAACTTCTTTCTTAAAACCATCCGGAGAAACAAAACTCTAATTTTTAGAAATCTCTTTTGAAGTTACTTTATCCACCTTTTCCATTATTAATTTTTCGAGAAAAGATTTAGAATAACCACTATGATTTAAAGAATAAATTATTATATTAAAACAATCTTATAAAAATTTAAATATGTTTAGTAATAAATTCATAGTATCCTTAAATAATGTGTCCTTGTATTTCATTTATTTTTTGATTTAAAATAATTTTTAATTTCGTTTTAATGAAATTCATGTTTATGTTATCACTTTATTTAAACAACAGTAATTTAAAAACCTAAAAGTGTTATTCTTAAAAAATAAATGACAATTAATTAAAAATTATTTGACAATATAAATTGATGAATTTTTTATTAGTTTTAGTTTGAAATTAAATGCTGAAAATTTTATAATATTATTTTTTTCATTATCACAAAAACCAATTTTCTTATTTTATAAAAATAAATAAAATGTATTATTTTTCTAAAAGTAAGAAAATATTTTTGAAATATAAAACAACTAATTTTATTTCATAATTTAATCTTCTTTCAGTTAATTAATTTAATTTATTAATTTAGCATGTTTTTGTAATAATTAATAAAGTAGAAAAAAATAATTAGAATTGTGTACTGATATTTTAAGTAACAGAATAATTTATTCATAATTAGATATTTAAGGAAATCATTTAATTTTTCATTTTTATTATAAAGATCTAAAAGTTAATAGTTAATTAATCAACCTTTTATCAAAATAGAAAAGGAAATTGTAAAAATTAAAATTTATACTTCTTTCTTGTTGACATTTTACCCAGTTTAAGATGAAAAGATTTTTGTTTAAAGAAATTAAATATAGGGCGTTCCAGAAGTAATGGGAGAAAATTATTTTGTATACATATCTGACAAAATAAAAGAAAATGCAAATTTAATGATACAGCTGTATCTGGCAACACACGGAGAGTGTTCTGTATGGGATCACATTTACACCTGTTTTCCCTGCAAGGCCGTGAACTGTTCAAACTGGTCCTACGCTGTATGGCATGCTCTTTTTACCATGTCCTGTGGTATTTCTTTAATGCTGCACTCGATCTCTTCTCGGAGCTCAGCAATGATAGCAGACCTTGTTCGGTAAGCCAGGCGAACAATAGGGCAACTCGATTGCACCACCTCTACCGATCCGCCGCTGAGAAAACTTTTGGTTGAGTCAACTGCGTACTGAAGCTGCGTAAAGGGAAGGTGCCCCATCATGCTGGAAGATAAGCCTCTTCTTTCTCGCATAAGGCTACACAGTTGTTTGCAGCAGGAGTAGATAGACTTCAGCATTGACTGGACCATCAAAAAAGTAAAGTCCTAAGACATTAGCCAGAGTTATTCCACACTACACCATAATTCCCTGGTGAGAGTTTAGAATCAAATAATAATAGTTAATAATTATTAATGAACATAATAAATCATCAAATCAATCAATGTCAATGAGTATTTTCCTGGTCAAATACAAATGAGTGTTGCCGAAATTGTCACATAGAATTTGATGTACCAATACCGATGTATGTTTTCCTCGATACAGTAGGATCTCTGTGAATGATGCGGTTAATGAAGTCTCCATACACTGCATCATCTCCAAATAGTCAATGTATGTCCACTCGAAGGCATTCCAAAATTAATTGATGTCTAGGGTTAAGAATTTCATCGCTTAATTACATTTTGAAAACCTAATTTCTAAACATTTAATAATTCTGCCTTTTGTACAATGATTTTCAAGCAGCGTGGCCTAATTAACAATGCTTTATACAACGCTCTCTCTCAAAACTTATCAAAATGCTTAGATAGAATACAAATGTTTCGTTGAGGATACATGTAACAGTCAATTCTGATTTCATTTCTTTGTTTTATGTACTAACTATAAGAATGTACTAAACTTTAAATTATTTGAAATTTTCCTTCATACATCTAAATTATATTAAAATAAATAATTGAAATATTCTTTTTCCAGAAAAATATTAAAAACTTTATTTATTGATAGTATAATTATATTTTTTTAATTAATCTTCGAGTTTTAATTGTAAGTCCTTTCAACCCCATTAATATTGGTTCATAATTAATTCTCTTCACAAAAGCATAAAGGTCGTTATTTCTTTCATATTTTTTCAGAACATTTAATGTTAAAATTTCAAAGTCGAAAATTCTTTGAAATGTTCTTTTGAAGATAAAATAATACAATAAAATATTTTAATAAAAAATTTTTTAATAAGTAAAAATAGGATTCTGATTATTTAAAATTATTATATGTTATATATTGAAATTATAATGTTTTTTTAATTAAATACTTTTTATTTTAATAAGAGAAAAAAATA
The DNA here is from genome assembly GCA_001938485.1 of Girardia tigrina. Lineage (NCBI taxonomy): Eukaryota > Metazoa > Platyhelminthes > Tricladida > Dugesiidae > Girardia > Girardia tigrina. Next base: position 42,959 of record MQRK01171719.1, read on the forward strand.
GTTTTTTCAATTAAATTAAAAATATATGAAGAAATTAATCAGTTAAAATTTCAAAACCAACATATTTATTAAATTATATTTTAAAAATTAATTTAAAAATTGAGATACATTTGTTACAAATCGAAATAACCATAATAATTGAATATAAATTATTATTAAATATTTGGTTGATAAAACACAAATTTATAGTTTATTCCATTAATATTAATTTCAATTGTTTTTGATAGACGTACATCATTTAAAAATAGAAAAATTTAAATAAATGTATACTTGATTTAGCCTATTTAATAATGGATATTCCATATAGGTACACAATTTTCTTTTGAATTTAGATAATTTTGAAAGCATAATTTTATTAGTAATTAAACATTTTTTTACATAAAATACAAATAACGATATAAAAATTTTATAAAAAAGAAATATAACCTGTTATTAAAAATCATCGAGGGATTAAAAAAGTTACTTATAACAGAAATTTACTTATAAGCGACAAATAAACAAATTAAAAGCCTGAGTGTATTATGGAATAAGATAGTCTGATATAAGAGTTTGTCTTTTTATTTTTTGATTATATCGATTTCAGTGAGCATAACATATATTTACCAAATATTTGTTTATTTGTTGATTTGTCACTCACGCTTGATAGTCTACTTAAATTGTAAGTAGATTATTAAACAAAAAGTTATATCATATTATCTACAAATATAATAATAATTATAATAATTTGACTACTTACAATTGCAAATAGATAAGAATAATATAATTTTTAAATACAAAAAGAAAAGAAATTTAATAAATTGAAAAAAATCAATATAATAATTAATTAAAAGTAAAAAACTAAAATATTAATGTTTAAAAATAAATTAAAATAATTAATAAAAAAACAATTAATAATAATAAAAAATAATTAATAATTAAATAATAATAATAAATTATTAAATAATAATTAAATAAAAAGAAATGAATAAGTAATTATTAAAAAAAGGAATGAATAAATAATTATTAATAATAAATTAAATAACTATTAATAATAAATTAAAAAATTAATTAATTTAATATAAATATTAAAAACAAATATATATACATATATATTATATTTGTATAAAATGTATGTTTTTTGTTTGTCGGTAACGCTTCGATCAAAATTGGAAATTACATAGGAACCCAAACGAATCCACGTAAGGATGTGGTCAATCTGGATAGCCCGCATGGAGACGGTTCCATCTGTGCAGCCCTTCCTCCGGAAGGTGATGCATAGCCGACTTAATTGACCGACTGTTAAATCAACACATAGTTTGAAACAATAAATAATAAATTGTATTAATTAAGATTTAAAAATCAAAACAGAAACTTTTAAATAAAAAAATCAGCTCAACAATCATTTATGACGGGTCTTTTTCTAGTTGTCAATACTTAGCATCACATCTTGTATAGTTTATCGACAGTTTTGTCTTGATAACATAAATTAAACAGTTTTGTGAAGTTAATGATGATGCTTGATCACATGTCAGTTTCACACATGTTTTATAATTATTGATGGTAACACCAAGTTCCTTTTTTTCTGAATCTAAAGAATCAATTTGATTTTGGTCTGGTAGTTTAAAAAAACATTCAAGTCATTTCCGATGTTTGAAAATCAATGAATTGTTTTCTTTTTTAAAATAAATTATTTATTTTGCAACTTTCCTCCTGAAAAATGGTTTCATCCTTTTTTTGAGGAGCTACAAATCTTTTGGTTTTTTGAGGAGCTGCAAATCTACAAAAGCAATTAATGATAGTAATTTTCTTTACATTTTCTCATGTTTTTATTGACATTTGAAAGACATTAAAAAGCCTTAATTTAATTTTTTTTATCATTATCAATTGCATAAAGAAATTATCTGACTCAGCTTTTGTAATGAAATTTGAAATTGTTGATTACACATCGATCCATCAGTTACAAACCCTCATTGTGTTTTATGGCCAAAAATAATTTCGATATTGAATAGCATAGTTCCTTTTCATGAAATGTAATGGACAGTTATATATTATTGAAAGTGTTTTTCTTCTTATTCTTGTTAGCTCGCTATATCATTCATCCACACAGTTTTGTTTGAATAATAATCAATTTTTCCTGTTTTTATTTGTAAAACAACTTTGATTAGTTCAATTCACAGATAACGAAAAATGTAAGCTTTTTTCTATATAAACTGGTGCATAAATATACGGTAATTCTGGACTTTATTTTCTTTCACCATTACTTTTTTAAACTTTGATTTTTTAATGTTTTTCTTTGCATTGCATTTGTAAAAACACCGCTCTCGTCCTTGCTTAAAACATCATCATCTTTATATGTTTTTCACAATTTGATCCACTCATTTTTTATCGAAGATTCAACCGTTTATAAATTAACAGACATCGACAATATGGTATCTTTATTCATCTTATTTAAACCCTTACATTCATAATTATTCAGAAATTTTGTCTGCTTAATCTTGTAAAATAATACCACGAATAGCTGCAGTTGTGTTTCTTTGAAATAAAAATCATTCAAAAAGCTTTTTATTTCATTCAGCATTCTCAATCATTCGAATTAATTTTTCTTTTCTGAAAATTTAGACCTTTTGACAATATGTTTTTCTTTATTTGTTTATGATTCACGATATAACATACGAACTCACTGGGAAGTCTTCCTTTAGATCGGCATTCTCGGTTCTTTTTTGAAGAAGCATATGATTTCGAATTTCTGTTCTAAACTTTTACCTTTTCTGGTTTGTTTTGACGTAGTATTTTGACGTAAAATATGGTATTAAAAAGAAGGAAAGACAAATCGAGTCAAACAAGCAATTTTATTTTCAAATTATTTTGCAAGTACAAATTTTTAGTGATTTTTATTGTAAAAAAACTTTTCAAAATGAAATTTATTTTCGAATAATACGATTTTCGATAACCAATTTTGCTTTTAAGTTATAACGCAACATTGAGTCAAAAAACTGATGTTTACGAGAACGCAATGTAGAACTTGTCTACAATCGACAAATTGTCAATAGGTGAATTGTTAATGACCGAATTTTACATTTCTTCTTTACACATCTTTATAAGAAAATCTAGTCAATTTAATTGAATTGATAAAATTATTTATAGAAACGGCTTTCTATACAGTTCCAATCTAGTTGTTATTTATTGCTACACTTGATGATTTCGGATTACCAGATACTTTTATTGAAACTATCAGAATTGTTTACAAATTAACATTACTTGACACTATCTTTAGACTCGCAATGAATTCCAATACACTCGAACCTGTTTTATTCAATTTTTAGTTGTACGATCTCATACGCATCGAACATTTGTGAAACCCACGACAAATTTGCATAAAAATAGGTTTGAGAGTATCCCTAGCTTGTAAATATGGTTTCTTATCATTATCAAGGATACTGGTCGTTTAGTACTGTTATCCATTTAAAATAAAATGACTAATTCCGATTCTAAGATTTATTAATTATAACACAATATTAATAATCTCAACTTTTTAATGGGAAAAATAGTGATGTTATAATGACTCACATTTTCAAAGCCTTTTCATTGGTTTACACTCTCAAATACACACATACTATCAACATACATTCAACATCAGACAAGTAACCCATATTATTGTATCATCACAACTGACTTTACACAATCAATATAATCAGCAATCACATCAAAATTATTACGTAATTAATATTAGTTATTTCTGTTAGTAACAAACCATATTTATTACGTAACTATTTCTACTGTACAATGATTTTTTAATGATTATTATGTACCATCTTTACATGAATCCAATACAATACACTTTCCCGAGATAATATCAAATAATGAAAATATCGTATCAATTCTTTTTATTATCAAATCTTGATTTATCCAGGATTTGATGCGATTAGTGTTATTGACACTAATTCTTTATATATCGTTATCCTTCCTTTCGTGTATTATTAATGGAGTTGCTTTTCTACCGTCAGCCCAAAAAGATAAAACAACACTTATTCCCACTGAAGAAAGTCACATTGATTTTATAACAACATGGCATCGACAAAAAATTGATACTTTATGTTTTACTATAATTTAAATAAGATAATTTTTAAGATCAAAAGCTGTTACATCCATGAACAGTGATTTGACCCAATTAATTTTATTAATTGATGTTTTCAAATATGTCATTTATGGCTCTAGAAAGTAAAACTTGATAAGATAAAACTGCTAGATTTGTGAATCTTCTAAGGTATATCTTTTTTCTATTGAAAAATCACGTAACATATCCACTCGTTGCTTTAAGTTAAATGTTTTTATCCAAAGTTGATGTTTTTGAACGACCACATATAAACAATCTGGTTACTATATATTTCCTAACTAGAAAAAGACCCGTCATATATGATGGAAGAGCTCAATTTTCTTCTTTTAAAGTTTCTCTTTTAATTTTAAAATTTAAATTCTAAAAAAAATGAATTTGAGTTTCCCTCGCGATTTTGAATAATTCATATCATTGGGTTCGTGATAAATTGGAAGTCATAATTTTTCAAACTTTATTTCTACTACAATTTCCATTATTGAAAGAAATTTATGAGGAACAATATTTCAATTACATAATTCAGATCTAAAAATTCTAATTATAAATAATAATATTGATGTATATATATATATATATATATATATATATATATATATATATA
>MQRK01171719.1:51073-71681 GCA_001938485.1 Girardia tigrina
TCATTCGTAAGAGTAGCTTCTGCCATGTCTACCAGCAAAAATAAAATTATGTAATTATAACACACAAAAAGATATGGTGTTTATATTACGTGTTCTCAAATAGCTGCCGCACCCTGTATGTGTACAAAAGTTCCAACCGATCCCCAGATTGCCCCGAAGACCGGAAGGTGGTAGCAGAAGTACACAGTTGGAATAGGAGCTCGGACTCGTAGTACTTAGCACATTTTGTCTTTAAATAATTTGGTAAGTTTTTTATATCAGAATATTTTTTTTTATATCAGAAAACAGGATTTTTGAGAATTCGATTTTGACTCTCAAAATGATATGAAAATTCTAAAAAAGTCTCAAAATAAATTTTTGAATTGGAAATAAAAGAAATATCGGTTTTACCACAAAAAGTATTAATAGTTTAGAAATTCAGTCAAATTGTAACATAAAAAATAAATAAATCTTTGCATGAGAGGAAATGCAAATATAAATGACGATAAAAATTATATAATTAAATCGAATTTAAATTCCGAACAATTGTAACCAGTCTTTATATAAAACAACATATAATTCTAAAATAAATATTGGGTTGAGGAATAAGTTCCCGCCGTTTTTTGAAAAATTAAAATTTTATTTTTTAACAAAAAAGTTACTACAAATTAATCACAAATATAATCTCCGCCATTGTTCACGACTTCTTCCAATCGTTCAACGAGTTTTTCAATGCCTCTTTGGTAGAAATCGCCCGGTCTTGATTCGAAGAATTCAGCAAACCAAACTTGCAGTTCTCCATCACTGTTGAACGAAACACCACTCAAAGCGTTAGAAAGCGAACGGAAAAGATGAAAATCAGATGTAGCCAAGTCAGGTGAATACGGAGGGTGCGGTAATACTTCCCAACCAAGCGTTTGAATGGCTTCTTTTGTCATTCTGGCAATATGAGGACGTGCATTGTCGTGTTGCAAAATAACGCCATGATGTCGATCCGGATGTTTTTGTCTTATAACGGCGTTGAGTCTATGCAGCTGATGATCATAAAGTTCTGCGTTCACTGTTTGTTTTTGAGGAAGCAATTCATAATGAATAATCCCTTCCCAACCCCACCAAACGCATAGCATTGTCTTTCGTGGATGAAGATCCTGTTTTGCTAGCGGTGTCGATTGTTCTTCTCGGCTACGCCATTCTTTGCGCTGTTTCATGTTGACATACAGGCACCATTTTTCTTCACCCGTTACAATTCGATAAAGAAATTGTTGGTTATGACCGTGAGTAGAGCGATGACGGGCAAGCAAACTCGCCGAAATTGTGGATCGCTGGTTTATTTTATTTTCGGTCAAAAGATGTGGGACCTAAGCTCCCACTTTTTGAACTTTTCCCATTGATTTCAGGTGGTTCACGACAGTTTTTTGATCATAATCCATTTGTTCCGCCAATTCTCGAGTGGTTTGATGCGCGTCTTTATGCAAAAGTTTGTTCAAACGCTCTTTATCGAATTCATTTGGTCGTTCTGAACGAGGTGCATTCTTGAGGTCAAATTTGCCAATTTTAAATTTTGCGAACCAATAACGAGCGGTTCTATCAGCTATAGCACCTTCTCCGTATACAGCACAAAGCTCTCGGGCAGCGTCAGCGGCTTTGGCGCCTCAATTATACGCAAACAATAGATGGTGTCGGAAATGCTCATTTTGTCGACTTGACACTCCATTTCAATGGTCTAAAAATCGACAAAAATTAATCTGAATAAAAATATGAAATACACCATTTTTTAGAGCAAAACAATAGCTTTCAAATAACATATAACAATACATCAAAAAAATTGATTTAAATATTAAATTGATTAAAAATTCAAAAAACGGCGGGAACTTATTCCTCAACCTAATATATAACAAATTTAACAAGGAAAATTTATTAATTTTAAAACCGGTTTATCGACAATTTTCAGAAAAAAGTCTTATTGTCTAAATGTATATTTTTATTTAAAAAATGAATGAATTTATTATCGTAAAATCATTTAAAAGCAGAATTTCTGAAAGAAATTTCGGAATATTTTTTTTGTTTCAAATATCTTTCATTGCGTCTGCATTTTCTTTTATAACAGTTGGTAAAACTGTATTAAGTAAATACTAAATTTACAAATTTTCTTATAATGTTTTGTGTTAACAACCGTTGAATTAGTATATAATAACCCCATAAAATAAGTTTAGGTAGGTAAAACAGTAATTATAACTGAGTTTTAACCAAATGTCATCAATAGTGTAACTCCCGCAAATTTTCCAATAATTTTCATATAATAAATTGGTCCCAAGAGAAGTCTTTTTAATTTCTTATAACAACACCAAAAGTGACATCTATCCACAGCTCTGAAACAACTGTTTGTATTTTTTATACTCTTTCCACTATTTACTAAATAATTTTCTATTCAGGCAATCTTATTTTAAAAAATATTTATGGCAAACCTGTCTGTCAATTAACTGATTTTTATAAATAGGTCAGTTAAAAACATGGATCTATTTTATTAGAATAGTTATTTATTAGCATATTGTAAAAGTAGAGGAACCAAAATTAAACCAAATAGTAAGAGTAAAATTAAGTTCAAAATAATAGTTCCTTTTCGATTTTCTATAAAATTAAGTATGACTAAAATTTTGAGTGCCAAAAATGAATATAATGTTTGTAAAATTGAGTTGACAGATTTATAGATTTATAGAAATCTATAAAATCACATTTAGCCAAATAAATAATATGTAAGAGATAATAAAGTGTGTGGAAGTAGATTATTTCATATTCAAAAGCTTTTAAAACTATTAATGTAAAAAATTAAAGATTAAAAAAATTATATATATATATATATATATATATTTCGAATTATATTAATTAAATAACTTTCGAAAATGAAGAAAAACACAATTAATCACCACCAAAAATTAGTAAATTTTATAGAGAAGTCACAAGAAATAAATACGTTACTTTTTATATAGAATGTCGAATAATTTTAAGGTTTGTTAGATCAATGGAGGTGAGAAGAAGTGTTCGTTATGTTTTAACTGTAATATGAGCTGTTATAGGTTCTTTTTGGTGAACTGTAAATTTTGATATTTTTAAATTAAAAATCATATTTATATATGCGATAAATTAAAATAATGTTTTACTAATTAAATTGAAATAAATTTTTTATTAAAAAATATAGTGTAATGATAATATTTTATTAATTAAATGGAAACAACTTTTTACAAACAATTAGGTTTTAAAAAATCACAATGAAAATAACAGCTTCGTAGTTAAAGAATATTGTAAAGAAGATTTTGATATATCTTGTAACACTATTTGTAACACGCGAAAAGTTTGTTTTCAAAACACTGTTTAATTGATAATTCAAACAAAATATTTATCAAAAAAGCTTATATTAAATATTTCAAATAATTAAAATATCTAATATCCAACACTCCCACCAGCTTCGTCCTCAGAAGAATCTGAATCCACGAGGTAATCATTTCGATAAGACGGTCTTCGTCTTTCTCTACTAGTCCTACTGTTCAATGATTGTTCCTCTTGTGTTTGATTGTCTGGTAGTGATGTGGTTTCCCCATATTCATATAGTATGACTTGGAATTTTCAACAAAGTCAGGCTATCTAGGTCGAATTCTGCGATGTGTCTTGGACCGCAAAATCCGTTGCAATTTACTAGATATTTCCTTTTGATCTATTCTTTTCACGACAACACCCTTGGCCCATTGATGTGTAAATGATGTACTGTTTTCCGGTTTTATCCACACTAATTGATTCTCAACATAATCTGGATTTCCACAAAACGGTTCCTTTTCTTCCAATTATATCTAACCCTATGGTCAAATAGCTATACAGCGCCGTGCTTGGTGTTTCTTTTCCTTCAGATGGAGTGTTATTATACCACCATAAGGCTTTCAATATGCTAATATTTGATCTGGACGCAATTTTTTTGATTGCTCTATCATTCCTTTCTATTATTCCGTTGCAGTTAGATCGATTGATGACACTATACATGACTCGAACGTTCCACTTTTCCATTAGCTTGTTGAATTCTACCAAATACAATGTGGCATAATTATCGATAATTAGTTCCTTGGCAGACCCACGTTAACAAAACAAACTTAAAAATTCTGAGATAATTGATTTGACGTCTTCAGCCTTAATTAATTTCCATATTGCAAAGCGAGAAGGACCACAATAGATTACACTTAAAAATTTTTGTTGATTGTACTTTGTAAGCAAGTCTTGTCCAGTTTTCGTTGACGCTCAGCCTACCGGTTTTCCATTTTACGGGTGCCGGATCGATGGATTGACATTTTTGACATCTTGAAATCAGATCCTTGATATCCGCGTTTGATACACCTATTCCTTGCTTCGCACATAGATATCGCATTCTGTTTGCCCCTAAATGACACTTATCATGAAGTTGCTCCAGCTTGAGTAGATCGTCCGTAACCATTAAAAAAACAATTGCTTCTTTTTAATTGTTTTTGGATTCTTGTCAACTCGTTCGCCTTTTTATCTTCGCTATTAACAAACTCAATCTTCAAATCGATTTCATACTCCTGACACAGCTCCTTGATCATCAATAGTCTTCGTTTTATTAAAAGCTCAGATGAAACCTTGGTATTTAATTTTTCGCGATCTGAGATTGTTGTGGTTACCCACGAAACTACTGATTTATTATCCGATTTTACTATCACACTCCTTAAACCCCATTTCACACATAAGTTTAAACCATTTACAACTACTTCTAGTTCTGCTACATTAATATGTCTAGAATCATCAGTTTTTCTCAACCATGATGCATCCTCGATTATGTTCCCTTTGACTTCTAACGCCACACCAATGGCTATTGAACTTGCGTCGGACCATATAATACCTTCCCTGCAGTCATCAATGGCCCATAAACCTCTGCAATGATCACTCGCCCTCACTGTCTTTAAAACCCATTTAATATTCTATAATAATTCATCATCTATCTTTTTATCGCACCTTCCCTCACTAAGTCGTTTAAGATATGAACATGACTGACGTAGCCAACTAGCTACCGGATGTATTTCTACTAATTGTCCACATAACGAATATAACTCACGACGGAAAATTGATTCCACATCCAACTCATCCCTTATCTGATTATTCCTCTTCCATCTCACTACACGTTGGTCCATAAAGACTTTCATTCTTAAAACTCGAACTTCGTTGGCTTGTGACAGATTTTCCGGTTTTTTACATTTGAGACCGAAGTTATTGAACACTTTTTCTACTTCTTCAACAGAAATGAAACTTTCATTTACATAAATATCATCAATATAAGAGTTGGTATTTTCACGCATCCTGGTGTCAGAGTTTAGAATCCACCTGACGATTTCGGTCATTATAGTTAGTGCAATGTTTAAACCAAAACCCATCCTAGTTAAAGCATATTTCTTGTTGTTAACGATACAAGATTGGTAACGCCACATCTCCTTATGAACATGAATCTACATGTACGCCTCTGACAAATCAAGCATTGAAAAAGTCGAACCCCTACGTCACCAATCGCGGAGCTTTTCTAAACATATGTCCGCAGAACCACTATAAACGTCCACGTAATTGTTTAATTTTCTAAAATCAAAAATGGGTCTTATCTTGGACTTATTAGCCTGTAATATTTCAAATATGGGTATGGATCCCATCGATTTACCCATTTCTTTCTCATTGTACTCGATTGGATAACCCTTTTCTTCCCAACCGTCTAAAATTTTTAACGTTGAATTTTTCAACATCTTTTAATTTGTTGTCCTTAAAAATTGACTGACGATTCGGAAGATGACTCGGAGCCTCACTTTTCCAATTCCATTTAATCGACCAATTTTCCTTAAACTCAATTTCAAAATTATGATTTTTTATACTAACAAGATGTGCATACGATGCAGTACAACTCAAGTTACTATTTATCTCTTTAATTTTTTCTTCGCCGAACTCAATAACACCCTTATTAATTCTCACACCGCCCAATTTACATATGACATCCATACCTATTAAGATCTGTAGACCATACGGCAAATGTTCCATGACCGAACATTCCACCCTAATGATCCTGTCATTTATATTCAACCACACTTCACCCGAACCCACTCTAACACCCTTTCCATTCGCCAAAACCATACTTTCTCCGTCAGAAAACAACATACAATCTCTAACTAACCATTTTAAAACAACCGTTTTCGAACAACCCGAATCAATCAACGCTATGTCTGACCTGTCATTTACGGTGACGATCATCGTCGGCAACGCCTGCCACTGTGAAGGGAGAGAGCCGGCACCTACAAACTCCCCTGTTCGTTTCCCGACCGACAATATTTTGCGATATGACCCGGTTTCTGACATTTGTAGCAAATTGTTTGTCTGTTTGATTGCCACTGAGAACCTTTATGATGATAACTTTCCTTCGATTTAGTGTCTCTCTCACGATGAACATAGGGTCCTTTCTGAAGATTTGCTCTGGGTTTATCGAGTTTTCCCTGACCTCCGGAACTCCCTATTTCTTTGTTGTTGTTTCCGTGTTGTATTGCGCCATTGAACCATGTAATAAACCACTTTTAATCCCCAAATACCTGCGGATATACTCGATCATTTCGGCCAGGGGTTGGTCACCGGCCCGTTCCAAATCCACCTGCAACTCAAAAGGCAGTTCAGCCATGAAGGTAGCCTTTGTTAGATCGTCGACCTTTGTTGCAAACATCTTCACCTAAGACGCATATTCATCGATAGTCTCGCCCTCGTGATACTGTAAATTTATCAATTGACTGTACACAGAATGTCTAGTCAGGCCGAACGAATTATTTAATATCTTGAAGAACCGATCGTAGCTGCTTTGCGTCTTCTCGTTCGATTCCATGTAGATGTTCAGTGCAACCTCTGATAGTAAAAAAGGGAGATACGGGGCTGGATCAGTAATCTTCTGGATTTTCATGACCATTTCAAATTTCTTCTGCCAAATCTCGAAGCTGTTGCTTCCATCGAATTTTTCCAAAAACTCCAAAACGATTTTCATATCATTCATTATAACCGGATAGCTTGTAACACACGAAAAGTTTATTTTCAAAACACTGTTTAATTGATAATATTTAAACAAAATATTTATCAAAAAAGCAATTATATTAAATATTTCAAATAATTAAAATATCTAATATCCAACACAATTTAAAATAAAAAAATCATAATGTTTATTGAATTTAATTTTCAATGGAAAGTTGTATTAAAAAAATAATTTATTGAATGTTTTAAAATCAAGTTCTAAAATAAAAATCATAATGTTTTATTGAAGTCCACAAAAATTCTTATTAAAAATAATTTATAATTGAATGTTTTCAAATTAAAGAAAAAATTATTTAGGAATTGAATTTTTGTCCATTAAAATAATTTTACAGTTTTACACAGTTTTGTTTAATTTCTTTGTTACCTTTTAAAGTAAATTATATCTATTAAATTTATATTAAAATTGTATTATTCAAACATTTACCAAATATCCGAAAATTGATGATGATGATGTATGTAAACATTGAAACATGTCCAATAATAATATAAAAAAAGCTTTAATCAAATTATATTTTCGAAATACTAAACTTGCGTTCACAAGACTCAATATTATATATACTTAAGATATACATATAAATATTTATAATATATATACTCAATATAAGCATTTAATAAAGAATAAATATAACATATAAATATAAGTATAACTAATTAATGTAGGGATAATGTTCTAGAAGTATATCTACAATCTTTTACTTTACAAAATTATAATAAAATAATTTAAAGCGTTTTGACACGAAATATTGAAGGAAAAATAAAAATTACTCAAATTAATGTTGAGGAAATTTAGAAATAGACAAAGGATTTTAATTAAAATTGTTACAGTTATTACTATTTAGTTCAAATGTAATAACTATTATGACCATTTATAACAAAGAATAATAGAATATAATAATTTTTTAAAAAGATTATAAGGGAGATTAAATTTACATCTAAAATTCAATAAATTATCCTGAATCCTTTTCAAAAGTCTTTTTTGACATCAACTAATGACTAATAAAATTCAAAGTAAAAATTATAATTAATAAGCCGGGACATTTTGACAGTATTCATGAATATTTTCATTCTAAAGTACAGAAAAAAAAGAAAATTGGAAAAGATTTTTCAAAGAAGTAAATCTGTAAAAACCAACAACTCGATTTTCTTTAACAATATTAATTTTAAATTTTAACCCAAATTTGTGAGTATTTTTTGTAAAAAAATCTTTTCATTGAAATATTTTCCTTTCTATTATAACAATGTGAAAAGGTTTAATAAATAAGAGATAGGGAACACAAGAAAGAGATGTATCTAACATTATCATTATATACAAACATATTGTAATTAATCTGTAAAATCTCATATGGGTTGTTAGTCGTTGAAGATGCCAGGGATATATAAGAAACTTTAGGAAACATTATTAAACTAATCTCATAACTTCTTGCTAAAAACGTTTTAAAGAAAAATAGTAAGTTAACAAATAGTTAAGTTGGTTAGAAAAATACTAAATGTTTGGGATTATTAAAATAAATATTATCAAATCCAATTTTAAATTCCCTCTGAGTCATTCAAATTTGAAAATACTACAAAAATTATCAGAAAACACTTCAAAAATACAGATTCAAACAATATACACACTTTGAAAGATTTCTCAATACATGTATATAAAAAAATTGCGTTATTTGTCATACAATAAATCAATATAGCACATTTCCAATTTTAAATGTTCATTAGAAAACATATTCACAAAGAATTTTGTGGTACCGTAAGTTATATTTCAGTGAACGTATAAATTTAATACGTATAAAAATACTTCACTTTGTCTTAATTTGATTGGATAATTCATTTTCTACATTTAATCAATTTTTTAAAAATTAATTAACTATGTTTCAGTAATTATCCTTTCATAATTGTGTTCCGATGTTTACTAATGAAATGTTTAAATTGAATTGAATTTATTTAACTTCAAATAATGTTTAATGTAAATTCTGAATTACTTATTAAATTATCGTTGTCAATTGTTTTATAGGATGTTTATTCGAAAAAAATAATAATGGAAACAATAACTAAAGATAATAATTGAAATGTTAATTAATTATCAACAGAGAGAAAAGAAAATATGTTTTAAGATTATAAATAAACAGGAAAATTAATCACAATAGATATGCATGTAAAAATAGAATAGAAATTGTCAATACAGTATGTACACAGTAAGGATTGGGATTGCTTAATTAATGGAATATAAATGAATGTTAAATTTTGAAATAAGATTTTTAATTATTCTTTAAAATCATCTATATCACAAGGAAAAAATCATAATAAATTTTACAACATTTTTTATTTTTAATTTGATTGTTAAAAGGAAAAAACGTTTATTGTTTGTTATATTTATAGGTGTAACCTAAAAATAATTCGTTTTTTTAAAAAAATTTTTATATCAGTTTGTAGTCATCGATTTTCTTATTTTATAATTATTTTAATGTAATAAAAATATTTTATGTTTAATATTTGTGTAGTATAGTACATTTTATCATGTAATATCTTCGTGTTGGTATTGTTATGCTGGAATTGTAAAAATTTTACTCGAAGCAGAAAATGTAAATTTCTCAATACTTGCTATATTATGTTATTAAATGAAAACTAGGGAGGTCGATAAATTAGTGTACAATACAGGAGTAGCGTAAATCTGACTAGTAAACGTTAGATGTAACAAATGACAATAAAGTTAATCTCAGACATTTGAATAAAATCTAAAGTATAAAAAAAGATCAAACAATCTTAGGCAATCAACAACAGCAGAAAATGTTGTTCAAATGAGTGATCTTATAGAAGCAGATTATAAATATTCAAGAAAACCCTATAAAAACCTTGAGTTTCAGTTCAATGTATTCTTACCAAAGATCCTTATAAACACATTGGTTTTTTAGTCATATCTTTCATATACTTACATTTGAAAGGAAACAAGCCAGAGTAAAAATAGTAAAAGGTTTGTGATTTTGAAAATGATTTATCATTGCACAACTGACAAATACACTTTTACTTCTACTTAAATGATCTTTAATAAATTATTAATTAATAATGCTGAATATTTGCTTTAAATCATTACATTTTTATGCATACTTTACTTTATTCACAACACAGATGTTTATAGTACTGCATTTGATAATTCATTTAATTTGCGTTTGTTATTTTTCAAAGTAAGACTTCCATTATTTGTTTTAATGAACACAAATTTTTCTGGGTACTTCTATATGATCGTATTACGAACATTTAAACAAGTAACGCTTGAACTTTTATTACAATCACATTTAAGATCATTATGACTCTCAGAAAGTCTTTCATCGTTTGTTATCATTCTAATTGGTTTTCTTATTTCTGTTTTTAATCATGATTATTCGAACAATTTTTCTGAGTTATTTTTTAAAATATTTAACCTCTAAAAAATATTAATTAAAAAATAATATTTTTTACAATTTCTTAATAAATCCCAAAATATTAAAAATGCATTTAATTTAAATTTTACTAAAAATTATTAACCTTAATTTTAATTTGTGAAATTATAAATATGAACTTATCAAATGATTATTTTAATTATGGTCAAATAGTCAATGACTTTAAATTTAAATAAAAAAATACCAATTTCCATCTGGGTGGGAGAATCACCATTCTAAATTCAACATACTTAAATCAATATACAGCATCCATACATTTACACGTTCAAACAATTTAAAATATTCCTCACATCCCCCTCGGTTTAAATTGCTTTAGCCATTCTACATTTCTGATCAAGATCCTGCCATCCTCTAGTTGTATCTCATAACTTCTTTGTGTCTTTGTTTCATGATTTTAGCTGGTCCCATATAACGATCATCATCTTTTGATGGGTTAAATTTCTTTATCACGACTTTATCTCCGATCTGAAATATTCGCTTTGTTTCAATTATATTTTTATTTTCTTTTTCTCCACTTTTTCCTTCTGTTATAATTTTCCACCAATCTTAGTTTTCTTCCGAAGATTATTTCGGCTGGAGATATTCCAGTTGTTGCTTGAATTGTACCGTTTAATATGAATTTTATTTCTGCCAACATTTCTCCCCAATCTCTGTGCATTTCATCCGTTAATCGTATACTTATGGCGTCTCTTATTGTTCTGAATTGTCTTTCTATGATCACGTTAGTGTTGTGGTGATAAGGGTTTGAATAGACTATCTCCGTCTTAAATTTCTTCGTCGTTTCTTTAAAGAGTGCTAATTCGAATGTTTTCACTCTATCAACGTATATCTCTTTTGGTGATCCTAATTTCCAAATCCATTTATCCAATAGTACCTTTCGTGTAGTCTTCTCGCCTTGGTGTGCTACTGCAGTCAAGCTGATATATCTACTAAATTGATCGAGTATTGCTAAAATGTATTCGTATCCATTCATAGTCCTTCTGAATGGTCCGCAAAAGTCCATGTAAATTTTTTGAAATGGTTCGTCGGCAGATTGTTTAATGTAAACACATTATGTAAACACAATGTGTTTCTCTTTCGTTTTTGCCGTCAGCGTCTTCCTTTTCTGGCAGTTTTCACAACTTTGTACGATTTTCTTTATCTGTTATCTTATTTCATACATATCAAAATCATCTTTTATGTAATTGTATACTTTCTTACTTCCTGCATGGCATAAAATTTTATGTATATTTTCTATGAAGTCTGTTCTCTTCTTCATATGGATCCAATAGTTGTTATCTCTTGTCTTCACGATATTGTTTTTCAGTAGTCATTCTTTTGTCTTTCCCATTCTAATATTTTCTTTAATCTGTTCTATTTCTTCATCATTCGTCTGCCAAATAAACCCTTCTGAATCTTCTGTTAATTCTAGGATTCTAGTTTTCTATTCAGACAATCTTATTTTAAAAAAAATATTTATGGCAAACCTGTCTTGCAATTAACTGATTTTTATTAATAGGTCAGTTAAAATTCTAGTTTTAACTTTTCCTTTTTAGCGTCATCGTGCATTGTCTTTACACATAATTCACATGTATTTCTCGACATTTCGTCTGCATTGGTGTGTTTTTCGCTCTTGTCATCCATCATCATGTCTAGTCCACTAAGGAAGTTAATCCAAGTTTGGAATTGTGGAGTTATTGGGTTCTTTGTTGTCATAATGAATGTGATGGCCTTATGGTCCGTTCTAGGTAGAAACTTCTTTCCGTATAAGAAATGTTTGAAGTGTTGGGTAAAGTAATAGATTGCCAATAATTCTTTTCTTGTAATACAGTATCCCAGTTCGTGTTTATTCATCTTGTGGGATCCATATGCAATTACTCTTTCCCTTTCGTATGCATCCTTCTGTGCCAGTACTGTCCCGATTGTATCAAAACTGGCGTCTGTATCCAGTATAAACTCCTTTTCGAAATCTGGATATGCTAGGATCGGTGTTTTTGTCATTTTATCTTTTAATGTCTGAAATGCTTCGTCACATTCCTTTGTCCATGTCAATTTTTTATCTTTATTTTTTCCACATAGCACTTCCAGTATTTTTGAATATTTTGCATAATCCTTCAAAATTTTCTATAATAGTTCATTAGCCCCAAGAAACTTCTTAAATGTTTAATGCTTGAAGGATTTTGAAATTTGTTGATTGCTTCAATTTTCGTTTTATCCGTCTCTATCTTTCCTCACGACATATCCTAAAAATTTAGTCTTTTCTACCATGAATTGACACTTTTCAGGGTTTATCCAAAGGCCCGATTCCTCAATCTTTTGAAATATGTGTTCGACTCGTCCAAAATGTTCTTCTTTGTCTTTTGCGAAGATCAGAATATCGTCCAGGTATACAACTGCTTCTTTTCAGTTTAATTCTCCTATCACTCTTGTCATTAGTTCTTGAAATGTCGCTGGGGCAGCTGCAATTCCGAATGGCATTCTTTTAAAACAATATTGGCCGTTCTTTATCGAAAATGCAGTTTTTTAATTTTGAATCGTTCTCCAATTCAACTTGATGATATGCACTCCCCAAGTCGATCGTGCTGAAGTATTTCGCTCCGTTTAATGTATTTAGCATTTCTTCTACATTTGGCATTGGAAATGCTGGTCTGATTGTGACTTTATTTAATTGTCAAAAATCAACACATACTCGGATATCATGTTTGTCTTTTTTCCATACGCATATTTGGAGAAAGTTCTACGGCGAACTGCATTTTTCAATGATATCATTTTCCTCGTAATTCTTGATAATATCATCTAGTTTTTCCTCAAAATATTTTGGCTGTCGTTATGGTTTTACCAATATTGGTTCTCCTTGCGTTTCAATTTTATCCTTAGTTAGTGTGGTCTTCCCGATATCCCATTTGTCAGCCATAAATATCGTTTTATATTTTATTAGTAATTTCATTAATGGTTCATCTATCTTATCTGCGTATATTTCCCTTATTCTTTTAAGTCTGTCACCGTCAGTTAAAGTATCGCATATTACCAGCACTCCTTCGTCGTATCATGTTTCTTTCTTTATTTTTATGCTGAATTTATTTATAAAAACTATTCCTGCAATCACTTCGGGTTCCAAATCTTTTCCCACAAAAAAATCCACTGTTTTCTGTATTTTATCAATCTTTATCTTTAGTTGTACTATTCCGTAATTTACTAGATCCGATTCGTTAGCACAGTGTATACGTCTTTTTGTCTCCTTTATTTTGACATCTTTCATATTTTTGAGTAAGTCTACTTTAATTACATTGACTCGTGCTCCCGTATCCAAAGACATCGTACTTTTTTATTCTTTATTTGAAATTCCAAACTATGTCTCCCTTTCAGTTCTTCATATTCTATTTTAAACTTTGATATTTTCATTATATCAGTGCTTCCTTCTTCATCTTTTTCTGTGATCGAACTGTCACATTTCTCATTGTGTATTTCGTTTTCACCATCTAATATACATAATTCTTGAGGAATATTTCCAAAAGCATTCCATACACAACATACGTCATCATACAAACAATCATTCATACAGTCAAACATACACCTGCATTTGTTTCTTAGTGAAGTGCACTGATCACTTCTCCCTGTGATCGTACCTCCTCGTTTCCCTGTTTGTCTCTGAAATTTTTCTTGTTTGTAATATTTTCTCTCCTTGTTAGACTTCTTCTTTTATTCGATCTTTCCGACATTCTTTCCTACTCGTCATCGAAGTCTTCTAATTCTGCTACTTGATCTCTTCTATTCGTGTATCCCATCCGACTTCTGTACTGTGTGTTTGTGTATTCTTTCCTTTGTCGTGTACGCGTCCACTCTTATATTCCTGTCTTTCAGCTCAAATTGGTAAATTTCCTTCTGGATATTTTTTATATCTTCTGCTTTTGTGGCATTTCTCAGAGTCATTTCTCTTCTTACTTCTCTATCTTCGATGGCGTTGGCGTACGCTATATCTGAAAGTTCCTTTTTTCCTAGTTTTTTCTCAACTAGTTTTTACACTAGTTCATCAATCTTTTTAAATACTTCTGATGGATTTTTATCCCCGATTCTAATCTCTACAAGCTCCTTCATTATCTCTAAAATATTTTTCTCTCTCGAGAATGCACTTCTCATTCTTGTCTCCCAGCTGCCTCCTTGTGTTTTCTCATATTTGTTTATCGCCTCTGGGATCATGAATGCTGTAACTAATATTGCTTTTCTTTCTTCCTTAAATCCCAAAATCTTTAAATATCTCTAAAAGCTTATTAGGAATTCTTCTGATTTTACTTCTGACCCATCGAATGTCTCCGGTCCCTTGATAAATGGTGTCACGTGGTCGTATGTCACCATATTAAGAACATTTAGACAAGTCGCGTTTGAACTTTTATTACAATCACATTTAGAGTTATTATGACTCTCAGAAAGTCTTTCATCGTTTGCCATCATTCTAATTGTTTTTCTTATTTCTGTTTTTAATCATGATTATTCGAACAATTTTCCTAAGTTATTTTTTTAAATATAATAATTAATATTAATCAAAAATAATAAATTTTACCATTTCTCAATAAATCCAAAAATAATAAAAATGTCATCACATTATTAAAAATACATTTAATTTAAAGTTTACCAAAAATATTAGACTTAATTTTAACTGTTAAATTAAAAAATATGAACTTATAAAATGATTATTTTAATTATGTTCGAATAGTCAATCACTTTAAATTTAAATAAAAAAATACCAATTTCCATCTGGGTGGGAGAATCACCATTCTAAATTCAAAATACTTAAATCAACATACCGCATCACTACATTTATATATTCAAATAATTTAAAATATTCCTCACATAGACATTTGATTTAAAAGAAAATTTAATAAATGGATTTTGACGAAAGGATTAAATTGGAGAAGAAATTTGTTTAAATTGGTATGTAATCAAAGACTTACCCCGTGGCTTTATAGATAGATCTAGCTCAGCCACATTACAAAAAAATTTAATGAGATTTTAAACAAATATAAACGTGAAAATGTATTTTTGAAATAAATTATTGATATTTTTTTAATCAACTGAGTCAAAGTAGGATAAAGAAAACTTTTTGATAAGTCATTTTCAGTTTCAATTATATAATAATAAAATGATTGCAGTGATTTTTTTATACTTATTAACTTCTTAAAGAAATTCTGTCGCCACTATAATGAAGAAGTGTAATCCGAATCGTTTCAAATATTATTTGACAATCAAAATGTTTAAATAAGCGGAAAAACAGTGAAAATATAATAAAAAACGACTCACAATTTGAGTAAATTTTCCTTGAATTATTTTAATGCAATAATCGCTAAAATGAGAACAAGACTCACAAAACCATTTGTCAGTAATAACTCTATTACGAAGCTTTAATGTAATTATATAAAATTTTCTAAATAAAAATAGTACATTTTTAATATTTTTTTAAAAAAATTTATTTGGATTAAAAAAAAATTATAGAATTAAATTTTAAAGATATTGTAATAAAAACATTTGAAAAACTTATTTTAAAAAACAATTATGAAAAGAAATCAATTGTTTTAATCAACTTGGTTAATAATCATTTTTAGAATTTGAAAAACGATTTCATTTCAATTTACACGATTTGATTTTTCTTACCGGAAACGCCGCCCAATATGGACAGTCTTTAAGTGTAAGTACGGGAGACAAATGATGGAGGTACAGTCCTAACGCGGCCATTGAACTTCCTAATCCGAGTTGCATCATTACGAGTAAAACATTAATTCGACAAATGTGAAGTTCCAATTTCTCTTTACTTTGTTGAATTAAAGAGGGTCGTCTTAAATCATTATTAGGCAATAATGAAAGAGTTCGTAATTTTGAATAATATTTTCCTGAAGAAGCCTCACCGGCTACATCGATTTCCATTAAATCGTCAGATCCTTTAAATTTTACCATTACAGTACTATTGTTGACATTTTTGTCTGAATTTACTTTCATATACTTTCTATCTGATTTTGAAAAGAGATTATTTGAACGTTTCTGAACTTTAAGAATAACTGACGGAGCAGAAGAAGCTCTTGGACGATTATCAATCATTTCTTTTTTCTGATGATATGATATCGTGAGAGTCACACTGAGAGTAATTTGATAGAAAGATTTTGATTGGTCGGTTTTTGACCAATAGGAACTTTTCATAAAAAAACAATAAAATTAATTTTTATAAACAATCACTAAAAAGAAATTTGAAAAAGAAAATTTATTGATTTTGTGAACTGATTTATAATAAAGTGCTTTTGGAAGAAAGAAAATCGTTAATATATTCTATAAATCAATGTTAATTTATAAATCTGTAATCTTTCTTTTCTCGTGAATTTATGATCAATTCAAAACTTTATTTTGAAGAGAATTTAAAATTTTTTATTGTAATGTCTAATGTTTTTTTTATTTATCTTATAAATAATAAAACTATAACAGCAACTTTTGTTATATAATTTATTCTTTTAATTTTGTTTTCTTAATGTACGATTAAATAATATATTTTATCAATTTCAGGACAAAACATTTAAGTAATAAATATAAAATTCCTAATTTTCAAATAAACCTAAACCCTTAAATAAGTGCATAAGTTTTAAATTATTATATGAAACGAATAATGTTTGTTATAATGGGAAAAGAATTCGAATTTCGTGTTTTATTTATGAAAATGAAAATTGTTAATTAATAAATTATTATTTTTCATTTAATCTATCATAAATTCAAAGAAAATAATGATGTTGTAAAAATGTGTTTCTTAAAGAGTTAACATTCCTTAATAATAATAGGAAAGTTTGATATCATAATAATTTAAAATTTCAAAAAAATAAGTTGAGAAATATATCATTAATAATTTATAATGAATATCAAACAGTTGTAAATGATACATTTAGATAAACAATATAAAATAATTCTCCAAATTATTCAGATCCTAGATTGTAATATAACTTGGTAATTATTATATTACAATCGACAATATTATTAATACAATATTACATTATATTATTATCGACAAATAGCTACAATTCTTAGTGTTTCTCTTGGAGTTGTGTGTCAGACTGTTCAGAGAAAAGGGGAGACTGGTTTCTTATGTTCAAGATCTCGATCTGGTCGTCCAATGTCAACAAGTCAAAGAGACGACAGAAAAGACAATTTAACAACAAGCTTTCACAAACTTTTGCACCTGACTGTATTTGCAATCCCTAATAAAATGTGAATTAGATAAAATAGCATTTGCGATCTACTTATGTCCGATTATTTTTATTTTCAGTACTAAATGAATTTTTGTTATAATAAAATAATAACATTTTCGTAAATGTCGCACATTTTCATCATCCTAATGGATTTTAATCGCTCTGATAATCGTAAATTAATTTACTATTGCTGGAAAAGGCATTTATAACCCTCACAGATGACTGACGAAATTAACATGGCCCTTGGAAATTGAACAGTCTCAAAGAGAACACGTGAAAGGTGTATTACCAATTTTCATGTAAACAACTTTAACAGAGACGATTAAATCCGCAAAGGACAGCCCTCTTTTGACATAGACGAGAAGATCTTCAAGTTTCTGACTGAAGACAAGTGGAATTGATCAGGATAAAACCCCGGTGTGCCGGCACTTGAATACAATGGGATACCGATACCTGAAAAATTGCTGGGTACCACACGCTCTAACTCAACAGAACAAGAATAATCGCAAAAGAATTTATCAACAGCTATTGGATAGTTGTCACCACAATGATCTCCTTTCCCAAATCATCACATGCAATGAGATATGGGTGTAATTGGACAACAAAGGCGCTTTCAACAATAGATCATGGAGAAAATCGGATGAAAACCAACTTGCAACACCGGCACGAAGACTGAAAAACCGAAAGCATCTCGCCTCCGTCTTTTGGGACAGTAAAGGACTGCTCTTGTTGAATGTCTTACCTCCAAAGGCTACAATCAATGCGGATGTCTATTGTAAGCAGTTGGATCGTTTGATTA
The DNA here is from genome assembly GCA_001938485.1 of Girardia tigrina. Lineage (NCBI taxonomy): Eukaryota > Metazoa > Platyhelminthes > Tricladida > Dugesiidae > Girardia > Girardia tigrina. The sequence goes on from MQRK01171719.1 coordinate 69,577, forward strand.
TCGCCGTTCAGCAGAGGCATAGACGGTTGCTCCATGGAGGAAACCACAATGTTTATTATCTTCACGATAATACTCGTCCACATACGGCTGCTAAGACAAAAGACAAGCTGAATGGGCTTGGATTCACCGTACAACCACATCATCCATACTCCCCCGATCTCTCACCATCTGACTACTATCTATTCCCTCCAATGAAATGTGCACTTAGAGGAAAGAATTATGCCGGTGTCAGCCATATCAACGAAAATCTTCTGCATTGGTTTGACAAGAAACTGCGTGACTTTTTTTCCAAAATAGGATATGCAGCCTAAATGGACGTTGGCTTAGATGTATTGAGAACAATGGCGGCTACTTTTCGCATTTGCATGTCGTGGACGATTGATAAATATTTTATATTTTATTGTATTTTGGTGTTTATTTTGTGTTTTTTTTTGCGAAAAAACTTATGAGACAACCCTATATAATTTCATAGTAGTGGTTTGAGAGTAAGTTAATACAAAAAGATTTTTAAATAAGTAAAGTTTAAAACTAAGGGTCTCTGATTTGTATAAAAATCTTTGAAGAATGTGAAATAAATAGAGATAAAAAATCTACTTTAGAAATTCTTTGAAAATTTAAAATTTTTTATTTACTGAAAAAGATCAGGAAGAACGTGATTGTTATATTACTATTTTTGATAAGGATTATTGAAAAAAATGTTCATGAACTTCCTCATAGGAAATTAAACATTGAAATACAAGAGCCAAATTAGCATATACATTTTGTTTTCAAATGATAATTTAATTTCATGAGTAAGTCGTTTGTTGTAACTATTCCTATACTCCATCAATTATTTATTCTTACCTCAAATTTTGGAAAATTATATTTAATTCGTTATAATTGCAAAATATAATTAATAGTACTACTTAATTATATTTATTTATAATTATTGTTTCTGGATCACATTGTTTTCTAATCATAACAAATAATTGAATTCTATATACAATTGGTAATATTTTCTTAGAATTACACCTTGACCTTGATAAAAATCACTTGATGGTAAAAAAGTTAAAAGAAGCATAATTTTATAAAATGTTATATTCAGTGATAATCATAAACATTCTTATATATATTTAAAATAATATGATTTTTTTGTTGTAATTCGTGTCTCAAATTGATTTTTATTATCTACAATATTCAAAATAATCAGAACAAAAATTTAAGCTGGATCTATTGTGAAACTGAGTTTGTGAAGTTTCCAAAGGGATTTAATATTCATATTTGCAATTCCACTAAAATGAATAAATTAAAAAATTATCAGATTTAACAATTAAATTGCCTAGTGTTCAAAACAATTTCTACATAATACTAATAATATAATATTGTTTTAATAATAACTATATTTTTTTTATTTCGGTCATATCTATACATGTATTATATTTCTTCAGTATCACTAAAGTTGCGTTTCACCGATAATAACGCGCATTTTCCGAGACAATAAAATTCTAAAAAGACGAAACTTAAGGAAAACAAATATTTAAAAAAACATACATTTATAAAAACAACAAATATATCCATTCGTTAAATCAAATCTCTTTTTAATTAATATATATATATATATAAGAGAATAAAGTAAACAGTAATTTTATATTTTAAACTATTAATATTAATATTCTACTGGATTGTTTTGAAATATTTTGGTGACAAAATCACTTATATTTTTATTTATTTGCTAATTAGCATTAATCAGACGCCAAAAATTAACGATAAGTAATTCCCCAAACAAAAGTATTATCAATATACAATAAAAAATAAAAATTAGATCAATATATTTTTTATAAAAAATATTATTTTTATTTGTTTGTTACAATACAAGCAAAATTATTTTCTTTTTTATCTAAGATATTGGAAATCAATTTCGATGAAAGATTAAAATGAGATTTGACAAAACTAAAAAAAGAATATTTAAACCAACAAAATTTACACTTAATTTTAAAATAAAAAACAATATATATATATATATATATATATATATAACATTAAGATTTAATGGCAATTTATTTGTAAAAAATAAAAATAACAAACGCCATTTTAAAAGTTTTTTATTTCCCAAAACATGTTTCGCC
>MQRK01171719.1:77623-102249 GCA_001938485.1 Girardia tigrina
TTTTAACATCTAGATTTATGTGTTTGAATTATTGTATGAAAATTTTTCAGTCATGCGGCCCTTATGGTTTTTTTTGTCACACACGGCCCTCATTATAGCTTGAGTTTGAGACCCCTGATTTAATATATAAACTAAAGGAAGACCAATAAAATTTTCTATTTTATAATAAATTCGTTTTACTATTTTAGTTGAATTGAAAAACGTAATAAACGTTATTTGAAAAACTATACAAATGCAAAACATATCCCTGATACGAGCATTAGCCAAAAGATATCGTAAATATATGTTCGCGGTGACATATCGTTTCACCGTTATATTCGAATTTACCGAGACGTCGAGTCGACGATTTTTCGATAGAATTGAACAATTTTTTGAAATTGAAAAATAAAATTAAATACATAAATATAAAAGACACTCGAGATCAAAACTGAAACAAAAAGATTGAACCAACAATACGATGGACAAGAATAATCATGCACGTCCCCAAACACATCGCATACAGACACAACTCAAAAAAATGAAATCTAGTACAACCAATTTATCCCAAATGAAGTATCACAATCCTCTATCTTCAAAACCATATTTTTGATTAAAATAATACCGACTGTTTTGAAAAATGTTATTTAATTCAAAATAATTTTAGTAAGCTAAGAAAGATTATTTTTTAATAAGTTTTGCGAGCTTTTCCGGAATGCCTGCTATGAGACTTGCAATTGTAATTTCTGTCACGTTTTTGGCTTCATTATTCCACTTGTTCCGAAAATCTGCAATTGCCTGTGTCCTCTTGTTTGTCGCATTTAATTGCCTTTTTACCAGGGCCCAATATCTTTCTTTTGGGAGAAGCTGTGGGAAATGTGGTGGGTTTGCCTTTCTTTTTCCCGAATCGAATCGACGTTATTGTCTTCGTACCACTTTTTGGCTGCCTTACAATAGTGGCGCGATGCAAAATCCGACCACAGGAAAGTAAAACCTCCGTTCTGACTTATGAATGGTAATAAACGCTTTTGCAAGCACTCCTTCATATAGACTTCTGTGTTTATTGTGCCAGATGTGACAAAGCATTTACTCCTATTCCCGCATCCACATATAGCCTTCCAAACAAGAAATGTTTTGGGAAACTTCGATTTTTCTTGATTCTAAATTTTTCTTTAACTCCTCCTCTCTTAGTTGCAGAGTAAAATTCTTGTCCTGGTAGGTAGAAAACTCGCAGAGCACATAAATCTCATCATCTGTTGGAACCAGTGAGTTTTTCCTTCACGTCAGCCTCGGGTCTATTCATTATACCGGCACCGAGGTAGGCGAAGGAAAAACTCCCTAAATCTATAAAACGAAAAATAAAATATTATAATGATAATTTATAATTAATTAATTAAAAAATAGAAACTTTTAATTGGTTTTGACCCTTGGATTCTGTCGATTTGAATATTTTCTTGTGAGAATTTGATGGCCTGATTTGTTGACGGGGGTTTGATCGGAATTTTGGCCATCTCCGGGTCGTTTCTATTTGAGGACTGTTGACTTAGTGATGATGATTGAAGGTTGACTGTGAGAATTGTCTGCTTGTTGGTTCTGTGAGTTTTTGTGACGAAAGATTGGTATAAATTCATCTGAATTTGTGCACTTGATCAGACTTTTTTCTTTGAATAAATTTTATTTAAAAAAAAATTTTTGTTTTGTACTTAGGTAATTTTTTGATTTTATTTCCTTTTTTTGAAGTTGATGGAGGTTGGGGAACATCCTCAAGGCTGCCAATCTGTCGATAGATAACGATAGGGGCTTATAGTTCCTGCCGAGACTATTGACGATCAGGTAGGGAATATTAACAGGTTGTGAGGTAATTTGATGACTGCCGATCTATTAAGAGATTAACGGCAGGTGCTTATAGATCTGGAAGTTTGAGAAAGTCCTTGCTAAGTTTCATTTCTAGAAGAGAATTCGTTTCTCTCAGCCTCCATCAATTATTTTTTTGTTTTTGTTTTTGTATTTTTATTTTTTTAATCCCCTCATCGTCATTATTCATTATGTATGGGAAATATAACGAAAACAAAGAGCAACAAAGAGAACTGCTGCTGGAGTTGCAGAAATGGAAAGGCGAATGTGCAAAGCTGAATTACGAATTGACAAAGAGGACAACCGAATTTGAGGACTACAGAAAGCATTCAGTTCCTCTATCAATTCACAAACCGGTTGTGGATAAATATTTATTGGGACAACAGAAAATAAAGTCCTTACAAAACGAGGTCACCGAGATGTGAATTCAGCAAAATATGTCCAGCTACTACAAGGTGATCGAAAAGGTCTCAGAAGAGCAACCGGAAATAATTATAGAAACAGCAAGCAAGATTGGATCAAATACGGAAAAGAAGCCTCTGGTGACGAATCCAAACATTTATGGGTCAATTATGAAAGAGGATATGGTATCATCTTCCTCTGGGGTGCTCAGCAGATCTCGGAAGCGGTGGAAGCAGATGAAGCAAAAGGCTCAAATGTTTCACCAGGCCAAGAATGAGCTGCAAGCTATTTTTAAAACCAGTCGCATTGAGGTTGGCGTCCAAGATAGAAAGACGGTAATCAGAAATGACGCCAGTCAAAGAGAGTCTTCTGATTTTGATACCTCGCATCAAATTTCGTTGTTTTTTCCATCAAATAATTTCCAAGGGACTATAGAACAACAAGAATGGCTGGACTTTAAGTCAAAACTTGAAATTCAGAAGGAGAATCGTGACCGCCGACAGTTCCACTCTATCACAACTGGTAAAGGGGAAGAGTTTGTCAATCTATCAGATTTGGATGATTAGGGACGATGGGTAGATTGCCTTTTATTAGCATTTTCTTTTGTTATATTTTAATAAAACAATGTCAACATATAATTTGTTCATGTTCTTTTAACTTTAATCTCTGATATGAAAATGATAAACTCATAATAAGAAATATAATAATGAAATAAAAAAACATGTTGAGGAAAAAATAAGATAATCATTAACTAAATAGAAGTAGCATAAGCCAACTTTCATAGACTTAATATATTTAAATATAATGTAGAACCCAATTGGTACTTCATCAACTTCACTGGCGAGATAAAAGGGCCAGATGAGGTTGATGGGGTACGATATGGATCTCTAATAAGTGTGAGTTAGAGACACTTAGCGGAGAGACATATCTAAATAATATGTTGGGTCAAAATAAACTAAGATGCTAAAGAATACCATGAAAAAAATAAATTTCACTAATGAAATCCAACACTAATAATATCACACCCAACACATCCATAATGTAACATTTTTTCTTCGCAAGAAAACCAGATTTCAACTTTCTGGCTTGCTTCTACGCCTTTGCGTTCTTGTTATCGTTCCGGTCTGGAACTGTTTGAACTTTATATGTTTTTATACCCACAGAATGTTTAATTTTCTGAACTATTTTCACGCTACAATCTGCCTTTACCGCCAGTTTTCGATTTGATAGACGAGAATTTCTCTAACAGAGCCTTTAATTTTTTCACATTCCGTTTACACAATAAGCCTTACTTCTTCCGGGACGAATTTTTCTAAAAACATTCAAGTTCTCATTGAAGTTTTTAGTAACATTAGAAACTGTTTTTTAACAAACATTTGCCTTTCTTGGAATTTTTTTCTGACTTGATTGTGGATTTTCTTGAAATAAACGAATAATTAATTCGCGAATTCCTGTTTCTGACGACATATTCATGAAAAATGAAATTTAAATTTTAAAAGCCTACTTGATTAGATTTTTGTAATTTGTGAATTTATGTTGGAGTTATAGAGGTATTAAGTTAGTAATATTTTTTGACTCAGTCATTATATATATATATATATATATATATGTATTGTTGTATCTCAGCAGGGGGTTTTCGTAAATCATAATCAGATTCTGATAATTTTGGTTCGAATGACTGTTCGGACGATGATTTCGCTTCATACCTCAATTTTTGCAGCGAATTAAAACTTGTAAAGACTTCGTTTTCCTTGAAGCTTAAATGATATTCTATCATATTCGATTGATTGATTGGGTGTTGAGAATCATTGGGATTTGAAATCGGATCGAATTGATTTACAGAAAAATCTTCACCGGTTAAGACTGCTGGTTGTATCTCGCCGCTACTGGATCGAGTTAGATCGTCACTGATTTTAGTTTTATTATTAACTGGAATCACATATATCACAAGAATATAGTGTGGAGAACTGTTGGCAAGTTTCTTGGCACTGAATATCACAATTGCATTATTTCTCCATCTGCGAATCAAAGCGACAATTCGAAACAAGCTCTTCCACAATTTTGTCGCCAAATATTGTTCGATTGCTGACTTCAAATCGCATATTGTGCTCGTTTCCAATAGAAATTCGTTGATCGTTCTCCGACGAGGTTTATCGATTTGATTTGATTGAGATTTGATTCGGTTGTCAGGAATGATCGATGAAGACGCTTTGATTTCATTCGAGTTATTTCTCGATAATTTCCGATCGGATTTATCGGAACTCGATTCAACGAGCGAATCATCACTGTCTGAGTCGACAATAAATTTACTTAATTTTGAATCGATTTTCTTGACCAAATGATAGTCTTTAATATCGAAATGTATAATTACCGTTGGAGAGTTTCCTTCGATCTTCTCGATTTGGTCGATTACCTCAAAATTAATTCCATTGACTTTTCTATTCAATAAATTCGAAACTTGATGAGCTCTATTCAATTACAAAGTGAATATTCGCACGCCCATATCGATTTTGTTGCTGAAATCTATGATTTTTTGAGCCTGATTGTGCGTGTTATCATTAGAAACAGATTGAAATGATCTTTTATTATCTCTCGGTTTACTAGAATTATTATTTCTATTATCGTCACTTAAAATTAATAATATTTTTTATTTTAATTGGTCGATTTATGAAGTCGTTATCGTGACTGAAGTGCGCTTGTAACGAGTCTCGTTTGAATACTCTACTCAAAACAGTCGAGTTAAAATCGTCGTGTTTCGCCTCGATATTCACATCGGGATTAAACTTTAAGACACTTTTTTTGCGGTCAAAGCTTTCAATTTGCCTACACGCTTTTTTCGAAGCAAAAACTGCCTGGTTAAATTACTCATATCAATTGCGTCTAAATCGAGCACAGTTATGTTTTTTAAGTGCCACATTATAAGAATTTTTAGCAATTCATATTCGATACCGCCCGCTCCCCTCGTACGAATTTATCGAATCATTGAATATACGGTTTGAACAAACCAAATGTCAATTTCAAATTGACTTGTTCAAAAACAAATAACAAAAACAGATGGTCAAAACTATTTTCATTTGTTTTAATCAATTGATTGTTCCGTTACCAATGACTGCATCAAAAATGGAAATCAATTTAAATCGATTATTCAACAAAATTGTAAACAGAATCTCATCGAATGATAAAACGATCGATTCGTGGAGGAATAATTATTTTATTAGTCCCTGAGAAATTGTTTAAAGAGAATCGACTCATAATTAATTTTGAATCATCACAAAACCATATGAACGTGATGATCTCACATATATTTATTTATATATATACTTATATATATTTAATTTAATTATTTAAAATATTTATTTAACTTTTATTTTTTTTTAAATGGGTCCAAAAGGTTAAATAGAATATATATATATATATATATATATATATATCGGTTTAAATGGTCATCAATTTGGAATTGCGTGAATATGAATTTCTTTTTACATTAAAAATTGAGGCGGTTTGCCTGCAATATGAAAATCCCCACCGAGTGGTATCCGAACGCTTCCCGATTTGGAAGTTCGTCATCCATTTGGATTTAGAGCCAGTGAATAAAAATAAACTAAATATATTTTCTGAGAAGAAACAAGTCGTTTTTAAAAGATCACCAAAATTTAATTATTTAAACAAAAATTTTTTTGTGTTATTATAAATAATTTATACATGCCTTTTAGTATTATTAATTAATATGTATAAATATTTTTATGAAAATTAATTTATCTTTTGTAATTATAATTTTTGTATTTTAAAGGTGGTCACTACAAAAATAAATTCATATTCATAAAATTCCAAATTGATGACTATTTATTTAATGTTGATGATTTTTTATTTAAAAAATTTACTCGTACCCATTTTTGATAAGAATTCGGTTCGAATGATTTGTGGGTAGCAAAGTACACTGCGTGTTTAGAACAAATAAGACTATATTCGGCCAGAAAGAGGTATAAAAACTGTAAGGATTTTACAGTAAAGTAAATTTATTTGATTCAGGGATAAAATAACGCAGTTGAAAACAAAATAAAAAATTTTAAAAACGACTTAAAACTTTAAATAATTTTCGAATCGTAAAACAGTATATTTAGAAAGTCCATTTGATACAAAAAATTGTTTTAAAGGAAACTTTGTAACAGTTTTAACGTTTTATTTAATTTTATTTTAGGTTTAATAAATTTAAAAATCTCAACCAACTTTTTATTGAATTTCTTCGCAATTGTAAACGTTTTTGTTAGGATTTTCATATTTAACAAAAATAAGATGTGAATATAGAAAAGTTTATAATGAACCGTCTCACACTGGTTTCGTTGATGTACGCTAAATTAGAGTTCCTTTACCACCACGGTATGATAGTATAACTATTGATAGTATTGATATTATAAATACAACATAAAGACAAAAAGCCTTATCTTCAAATTAATTTTAATGACCAAAATATTTATAATTTTTTAAAAGGTATATAAAAACGTTAATAACTAATAGAAATACTAAATGTTAAAAGACAATATTAAATCTTGTATTTTAGAACAGAAATGCATATTAGAAAACCATTTTATAATACAATTTTTCCTTAATTTGTTTTCTTTGAGAAAATCAGAAAATAATATTTTGATCTTATTGATTTAATGTTTTTGACTAATCATTTCTCTTTGCTCATATTTCGGTCGAAATGAATAGTTTAATCTTCTTTATTTGAGTAGAGAAATTAGCGGACATAATCAAATTTGACCTCTATCTTTGAATTGCTCTCTCGTGGTTGACTTATAAAATTTTTTCTTTTGTAAACGGCAAATATATGAAATTACTGTAAATATTTTTCGATAATTACCTAAAACAATTTATTAAAAAGGATTAAAATAGCCTAAAACTCCTCAGTTTATTGAATTTCAACATACCGATTAATAAGAAATTGATAGTTTTTTTTAGCTATATAAGGTTGTTGCAAAATCAACTTCTTTGAAAATAATCTTTCATTGTCATATTTTATGAAAAGTATTTATTTTATACAAGTATTAGGTTGTATCAAAAGTAATGCAGGTTTTTGAACCTAAACTTTTAACAAATGTAACTTAGTACAGAATAAATTTATTTAATCGAAATAAAAACCATCAGAATCAATATATTTTTGCCAACGAGACACAAGAGTATTGATCCCTCTATTGTAGAAATCCTGAGTTGTGGATGCGATGAAAGCCTTAAAGATGTATTTTGAGTCGTCTTGGTTTGTGAAGCATTTTTCGTGGAAGAAGTTGTCCAGATGCTTGAAAAAATAGTATTCGGTAGGTGAGAGGTCCAGTGAATTTGAATGGATGAGGAGGGAATTGGTCCTTTTATGTTGGACAATCTCGGGCACATGCGTCGGAGCTTTTTCAATTTGTTGGTAGTACTTCTCTGCGATGATTGTTTCATCCGTATTCAGAAAGCTACGGTAGACAAAGCTGCAGACCACCAAACACTCTCCATAACATTCTTTTGGTGGAGTTTCAGTTTCGGAAAGTCGTGAGCAGCCTCATCGCGGTTCAACCATTTCTTTGTTGTAGAGAATCCACTTCTCATCACACGTCACAATCCCATCGAGAAACGGATCATCAATCGAGAAGAAACGCGGAAGACAAGTCAAAACGACGATTTTTTGACTTTTGTAAAATTCGTAAGACACCCATTTATCGAGCATTTTCAACTTTTCAATTTGCATGAAGTGTTAAGCGATGGTTGAGGGATCAACGTCAAGATCTTCTGTATGTGCTCGAACAGTTTTGCTTCGATCAGCTTCCACCAGTTTCTTCAATTCGTCGTTGTCAATCGTCAATGACGGGCTGCCATGAGGCTCATATTTCAGGCTGGTATTGCCAGAGCTAAACTTTTGATACCAGCGCTGAACCATGCATTCGTTGACACTTCCTGGACAGGAAACCGTGTCTCCACGATTTTTTAGAAAGAGAGGTGGACAGAAAACGGTAGTAATCGCCTTTCATTTTTAAGAAGAACACTTTAGCTTCACCGCCATTTGTAGCAACCAACAAGAACTCATCGAGTAAGGCTATTATATCAGCGCAGACTTCTTTCAATTCTTTTTTAATTTGACTTCGGTATGTTTTAATCAATGGAAGTCGAGAAGGATCTTTTTATTCGATGCTACTCATTATCCTCCACGATGCTCTCCGACTTCCGATTACGTTTTTATATGCTACGGATAATAAGTTACGCTCTTCCATGTTCAATTCGCCGGTCATTTTAGCGATATCTTTCATCGCATCAACCATTTTATTATATCTTTCAGTTTGTTCAGCTAATTTAGCTCTATAAACTTTCGTTTCTTTTTCGATTAATTTAAATTTGATTTCGTGTTTATTTAAAAATCGACATTGAAAAAATTGACAATTGTGAAAAAGCTTTATTTGAAATTGACAAGAACTCATTCACCGCTTTTGAAAATCGTTTTTAATAATTGGACTTGAAAAAATTGAAAATTGTGATTATAATTCACAAAATACCTTTTTACACACACATACAACAAACAGACATTCACCAATCAATTATTTTCATTTCATTAAACACAAACACGCAATACATATCACATAACATACACACAAACATGCAATAAAGAAATTACCAGTCATTCATTGGTATGGAAATTACATTAAAATAAAAAAAATAAAATGAGGCTCACCATACATATCACATTTTACATTGTATTGTGATTATAATTTTACATAATTAATTTTCAAATTGCAATCAGATCACACTGGCTCGAAATTTGCGATTACACAACCCGACTTAAATTTTACTTAAATTTGTATTAAAGATTTAATTGGAGTTTTTACGTTACATTATTTTTAATTCATTTATTATTAATTTTATTTATTTGGTTTTTATTTATTTAATTTTATTTAATGAAATTTATTTATTTAGTTATTAATTATTAATTTATTTATTTAATTTAATTATACACTTTCCTTGAAACTGGCAAAAATAAATGTTCGGTCAAATTGGCAATTCTCCGCTCCACTTCCTTTGTCCCAAACTTTGTTGTGGCTTCAAGAGGTTTGAGCTGCATTACATCATAGCTTGAACTCGTAGAAGTAAATATTGCGATAACCATGTTTTGACATCTGCAATTAACACAAAATTATTAACAAAAGAACCATTATGATAAGTTTTAGACAAATATACCTGAAAGAATATAAATTAAGCTGTCGAATGACTTATAACATCATACATGCTTTAGTCGTTTAACATTGCGGTAAATACAAAAATTTCAAAAACCTGCATTCTTTTTGCAACAACGCAATAATAAAAAATTTGAAAAAACTTTAAAATATTGAACTAATCTAAACGACATAGCTTTTATGATTTGAAGCTTAAGAAATAGAGCTTAGGATGATTAATGATGATGAGTTCCTTAGTTTAATGGTCTAAGCATATTTTATTTTTGTATTGGAAAATATTTTGTTAGAGTTCTGGCTAACTCTCAGGTTGCCCCGAGGATCGGATGGTAACATATAAGAGACGCAGCGATTGAGATCCTTGATGCTGGGTCAATTGAAAATATAAATTACTTGTCTTTGAAGAATCACGTAAAACTTCAAAAGCATCACACAGGCACCAATTATCGCATTCCACGCTGGACTACCGACTGGAACTGTCAGATCTCCTCGAACTTTGATGCAAACTTTTGATGATGATGACATTACCAATCGAGTCAAAACCTTCGGTGAAATTCATCGAGTTAAGATATTCCAATTCACAATACGAACGAAGTTGAAGTTCAAATAATTTCATTGTTTTAACGACAATCAAATTAACAAAATCCATGAAACAATTCAGTCAATTACTAAAAAATACTTTTCACAAAAAGAATCGATACCTGATTAAAAAATTTTTAATTCAACCGAATATCAATTTCTCTCAAAGAAAAAATGTACTATTATGAACAGAGCTCACATTCAAATATAAAAAAAAATCCACGACAAAAATCAATAAATAACTTTTTACAAATATCCAATTTAACAACAAAAAAAATCCACTAAGAAAATCAACGATTTTATCCTCAACCATTTTAATCGATTATCATCGGCGAATCAGAATGCCGGAAAAAATATTGACTCGAGAGTCATTATAAAGATATCAATGAAATTTATTTTTATTCAAACTGAGTTCAAACTCAGTTTTGTTTTAAAATAATTCATTTTTTATTACCTTTTTTCTTTTATTTAATTTTTTTTAATTAAATTTTTTAAATTATTTTTTATATTATTTATTTATCAACATATCTATTATATAGGACTCTTGTCTTGAAAATAAACTACAGTCACTTACGAAGAATTTTTTTATGTTTTATTATCAAAATTTCTGATGATTACAAGACAAATCAATTCAGATTAAAAATGGGAACAAATCAATCGACGATTTCTTAGTAATTCGTGGAAGAAATATTTGATTTTGTAGGAATCCGCGATTTGTTCCCAGCTGTCATGTTGCTGAGCCAATAGTTCATTTTGGGTGAGCTTATCTTCATGGGTTCTGAGAGCCATCCATGTTTTCAATGTTTTGAATTACAACCAAATATTATTTCCTCGAGACGAACTTTTAGATTAAGACTTAAAAGATGTTAAACATTGATTTTGACTCGTTTGACAATCTGAAAAAACTCGTTTATTCATTACAAGAAACTCATACAAAATTACTCTAATGAGGCAAAAAATATTAGAAGAAATATTTGGACTCTTTACAAGTAGTGCTTAAAATCTTGAGTTCAATGAAATATCGCTAATAATTTTAGCTGGTATTGTAATATCTCATTATGTGTCCTGAAATTGACTTCGATCCATATATAATCACCTGTTCTTTCCCTGTGACATTTTCATGTGATAGTACCAGTCATATGGTGTCAAAAGACACGTCTATGTCTGAAATAAATTCTTTTTAAAAATCTGGATAACACAACATTTACGCAAATTTTAATACACCTTTATATTTCTGGAATATTGTTGATTAAGCTGCTGACCAGTGCATAAATAATCTTTACAGTGCGTTTCATTTTTGTATGTGGCTTGATTCAAGTTATGGACAGATAATAGAGTAATCGATTAGATGAAAAACAGCTGACCCAAAAACTTTAGAACAGGATGAATTTCTTGAATAGTTTCAACATGAAATTAGAATATTGAAAAGGGGAACTATAAAAAATAATGGTTTGCTGTCTCGAAAAGAAAACATAGTATCTACGCAATGTCTTACTATAAAATTATATCCGGCTCTTATGTATTCTTCTTCTTGTTCAAATCATATGTCTTTCTATTCTCTCATTGCTTTAAAATTCTCTAATTGATCTTACTATTTTGTTGCTACCTAACTATTTCATCCGTTGCTAACATTCGTGTCTTCAATTAACCAGTTTTGTTCAAAATTATATTTATATATCAAAGTTTTTCTTCTTGAAAGGGATCTGATATTGTTCCCTAACTTGTTCGGGAAGAATAAGACATTTTTTGTAATTTCAACACTAAACAATATTTAAACAAAAATATATTTTAAAAATTTAGTGAATTTTTAATATTCTTTTAGTTTTTTATTTGTTTATTTTTTGAAAAATGAAAATCACAAATATAAATTCATGTCACGGCGGGGTCTTCACGTTATCACGTACTGACGAATTCGAATTTTCAATTATATCAAAATGAATACATTTTCATGAAAATTACTTTTGTATTTTTTTGAAAATAAATACATTTTTGTGAAAATTCACGGGGACAAATTTTTCCATGGACGATTTTTTTGGATGACTCAAGAAAATTCGATAATAAAATTTATAAATCGATGAATTATTGATTATACTCTCGCTAATCGACTCTTCGTCGTATGAGAACGTAATCATCCACCACTGCCCTCACACGCAATGTATTCTCATCAACACCAATCTCGAGATGCGCGAGACGATGAACAATAACGAGGCCGGAAAGGAACAATGGTACTCTCCGATTAGCTATCTACATGTATTGATATGGACTAAAGAAATCGGAAATGTAATGAACATGAGTAAAAAAACGTAAAAATCACAATTACGTAAATCATAATTGTTAAAAGGTTTAAAAATAATTTTCTAAGTACCGTAAATTCCGGACTTAATTCCGTAAGCCGCACTTAAAAACCTGAAATGAGTCATAATTTAAGAGTTGCGGCTTATACGTTTTTATAATTTTTTTTATTTGTTTTATAATGTTTATAATGTTTTTTATATAATGTTATAGCTTATAATGTTTTTTTGGGAAAAGCAGGCAATGTGCGCCTTATAATGCGGAAATTACTGTATGTTAAAAAAGACATTTATTTAATATCAAATGTAATTAATAAATAATACTTCATATAATGTAAAAACTTTAAAATTTTATTAAAATAATTGTAATTTTTTTAAAAAATTGTAAAATGAGAAATTACTTTGAAATATATTTTAAATAATTTAAGACTTGAAATTAGAATCTTAATATTATTTATCAGAATGAATGCGAAAATGGATTCTTACAGAATGGTGAAAGGTTTGAGTTTAATTATATTTTTGATGAAAATTAAAAAAAAAATTTTTAAAAAAATATAATAATTTCATTAATTTAAAAGAGGAATTAAAATATTTCGAAGCATCGAATGTGAATTCTATTATTAGTTATAGTAAATTATTTCTTTTTTTGAAAGCTTTTAAAAACTTTAAATTTTATATTTCGATCATAAAAAATTGAATTTAAAAATCATTTTAAAATCAAAATGTTATAAAAATTTTTTTAGTAATAACTCTATAACTATTTTGAGATTCTGTTCTGATTTTGTTTATCAATTTTCTTGCCATGAATGTATTTCTACAAAAATAGAGAGACTTTTAATTATCTCTTTAAATGGATATAGGAAAAAAGAATGGTAATGGTAGCCTATTGCTCTGCATAATGGATGTCAAAAAGTTTGTTATAATTTTAAGAATTATTGGGAGAGAATTTCTTGTGACGCATTATTAGTTTGCTCATTTAGTTCGTCAGTTAATCCGAACAAGTCTTTCTTCCTCTTGAAAAATATTTAAATATTTATTACAAAATTTTGTTGTAAAATCGTAATTATATTATAAAATACAGCTTCTTTAAGTTTGAAGATTTTGAATAATTCAATGAAATAAATTTTGAATGACTTTAAATATGAAATGAATTAAAATTTATCAAGTAGTGTTTTAATAAGTAAAAGGAATATACAAATATATTTTATCATTTATTTTACAATTGATAAAATGTTTTCACGCAAATTGTGATGCTAATATGGTGACCGCGGCTCATGTGACAACAAACATTATGGGGTGTGAAAAATTTAATGGATTAGAATCGGATTTGGAAGATTTCATTGATAATTTCAAACGATATTCCGACATTATGGCTATAGCCACAGAGAGAAAATATGGATGGCAAGTGTGCTTATGACACCTTCAGCAATAAAAAACATATGCAGAGACGATGGTAAAATTATAAAGAAAAGTTGAAGGCAGCATTTACAAAAGAAAAAATCATTCTAGATGAAAGGAAGGAGTTCTTGAAATTACGATTGGGATCCTCCAACACATACAAAAAAGCACACTCATATTATTTTTTTACAACTACATATTGATCAACTAACTTTGAATTTAAAACTTAACTGGATTTGATTAATAGATTAAAAGCTAATAACCCATATGTGATATATTTATAGAGAATTGAAAACATTAAAGCCCGAATTAGAAGTCCTAATGTTTGATTATGTTTCAAAAATGTAAAACTCTGAACATAAAAATGATATTGAAAACAAAACAGTCGATGAAATATAATTCCAAATTTTAATTTAATTTTGATATTTTCAAAAATCTATAATTATATTTTTATTTCTTCTTCAAATGCCTTATGTTTGTTATAAATGAAATTAAAATTCCAAAATTAAAAGCAATATCGCTCCCAAACGAGACAACACGAACAATTAATTTACCATAAAAACCAGGCAAATATTCTCATTTCATTTTAAATGATGAAATATTATATTTCAGTTGACATATAAATATAGGATTGAAAGAAATTCCTAATAAAACAATAAAGGGAGAAGTGGTAACACCCAAAATCAGATTTATTTTCCAAATATTTCAAATTTAGTTGAATTTAACAAAAAAAGATAGCACATGTAAATAAATATTTATTAAAAACCCTTATAATTATTATTAATTTATATTTACAATACTAGCATTGTATATTTATAACTAAATTCCTATATTCTTCATATACATATTTTATTAGGTTGGTCGAAAAATAATGGCGGTTTTTAAGCTTTATACTTTGTTTATCTACTTTGATATGTATATAAGTTTAAATGCATCAGTGTTAGATATTATTTGAAATCTTATACCTAGCTGTATATTCCTATAGCCATTATTAATATATTGATGTTATTTTTTAGAATATTTACGGAGCTAAATTAATAATGGAAAAAATTAAAATTCGAGCAATTTTCTCGCATGAATTTAAACTTGGTCGTAAAGCAACAGAAACGGCTCGCAATATTAATAAAGCGTTTGGCAAGGGAACAGCTTCTGAGTGCACAATGCAACGATGGTTCCGAAAATTTTCTGATGGAGATGAAAACCTTGAAGATGAAGAAGGTCGTGGTCGTCCAGATACTGTGAAAAACGACAATTTGAAGACAATAGTGGAAACAGATCCCCGTACAACAATCAGAGAACTTGCGGATGGGTTGGGCATTAGTCATTCAACAGTCCTAAATCATTTAAAACAACATGGAAAAAATTAAGAAACTTGATAATTGGGTTCCCCATGATTTTAATGAAATTCAAAAGAACCAACGCTATGAAATTTGTTCTGCCAATCATCTTCGCAATAAAAATGATCCATTTCTTGATCGTATTGTTACCTGAAATGAGAAACGGATCCTGTATGATAACCGACGTCGATCTGTACAGTGGTTTGACAAAGATGAAGTACCGAAACACTTTCCAAAACCGAAACTAACGTAAGGTTATGGTGACAGTTTGGTGGTGTAATGCTGGAATCATCCACTATAGTTTCTTGAATCCAGGTGAAACAATCACAGCGGAGAGGTACTGTCATGAAATTGATGAAATGCATAAAAAATTGAAAACCCCTTGTCCGGGATTGGTCAATCGAAAAAGTCTCATCCTTCTTCATGATAACGCTAGACCTCATATTTCAAAAGTGACTCTTCAAAAGCTTAATGAGTTGGGTTATGAAGCCCTGCTTCATCCAGCATATTCACCAGACCTCTCGCCAACGGACTTCTACTTTTTCATGCATTTGTACAACTTCCTACGTGAAAAAATTTTCAAAAACCAAAATGATGCTCAAAATGCCTTTCAAGAATTCGTCGCTTCGAAAACCGATGCATTTTACGCTGATAAATAACAATAAAACAACTTGTTTCTTGTTGGCAAAAATGTATTGATGCCAACGGTTCATACTTTGATTAATAAACTTTTGTTTCTGTGAATTTGCACGTCTTTGAATTTTGTGTCCCTAACCGCCATTATTTTTTGACCAACCTAATATTTGAGACCTAATTCACTTTGAAAATGTCTGATTAGATTCGATAAATATCTCCAATTTATTTGTGTGTTATATATATATATTATTAAGACTTGCGAGCGCTAATTCTATATTATGAAAAATAATTTTGTTAAAAGTTTTTTTTTATAAATCGATTACAGACAATCGATTACAGGATTCACATGAATACCTTTTCAAATCAAGTGCTCATCAAAATTGAGGCCTTTATAAAGCGAAAATTGAAAATATTACCAAAAATGTTTTGTCGCAACCGCCCTTTGCTTACAACACTTTTGGAGACTCTTGAGCCCCTAGTTGCTTTCAGAGTTCAGTAACAAATCTCGATAATTGATAATTATGTTCACAGTTATATCAGGCGATCGGTCGTTCCTCCTCACTTCACATCTGTGAACAGCGTGGAGCTTGGAGCACCATTGGGCTCTATAGACCAGGAGAGAAGATGAGCCCCCCGGTCGGGTCAGTTTCATTAGGGGATAAAACGTTATGGTAATTATTACAGTATGTACACTGAACCTTATTCTTCGCGAATTTCTCATAAGATAGTCTACAAATTATTCATAAAGGAGGCTGCACTTATTTGACGAGACAAATAAGTGGCGATCATCCGGAGCTATCGCTCAGCATCATGACCTACACCACCTATAGTCTCTTTATCTCTATGGGAGTTCAAAAGTATGAAAATACATTGTTAGCTCAAACGTCATTGTATATCTAATACGTCTGCGAAACTCAGATCATTTTACTTCGAATAATATTTTGACTCTAAATTTCTCATTATTTCTCGATCGCTCTGTATTATTTACAACTCCTTAGATTTAAAATTTGTATTATGCTATGAACCGAAAATTAAATTTATTCCTCACACATTTCTTTTTAAAAACTGACAGATATTTTCACTAATTGAAATAAACACACATCACACTTCTCTCAATCAACAATTTGAAATTTCACATTCACACACATACACGCAATCATATTCATACACACGTTCACATTCAAACAAATACACATTCAAATTATACACATACACGAAAAAAAATTAAACATACTTCTTTGGCTCATTCAAGTCACAAAGAAAATCACGTGATTTGTATTTCTCCGTGTGAGAAGTGGTTGCAACCTCAATATCAGGATTCATTTTTTTAACACCAAAATTTATTACTATAACAAAAATTCACACATTTAAACAAATTTTTCTGTTAATTTAATTTTCCCGCCACGAATTAATCTATTAAATTTTTCGATTCAATTTCTAAAATTTTGGAAATTTATTAAATAATCTTCACGTTTTAACTAAAAATTTATTTTCAAATTTATTTAAAATTGTTTCATAATTTCTATTAAAATATATAAATTGTTATGACTGCAGTGGCATAACAACGGCTTGGCACTGGGGCAGTTGCCAAGGGCGCCGGCCCGCGCCAGGTCAAAAGGGCGCCGCTAAATCTGTAATAAAATTTTTTTTGAATAGATATTTCACTTTTATCCTCGATTATCGATAACAAAAAAGTTAATAATTAATTTTATTTAAATATATTTCATTTAAACCATTATAATATTTTTTAATATGTTTGTGGCCTTTGTGGGGCTCCTTATCATACAAATGTCAATATGGTTTTATTAGCAACACTGCAGTCTACCGGAACCAGAAGGAAAGAACAAAACAACTGAACTGCAGTCTGCACTTGTTGTAAAGTTGTAGTGTTTCGCAAGCGATTTATGAATTAATTGAATGTTATTAATACTTTATCGATTTTAGTAACTGAAATCAATTAATAAATTCTTAATAAGAATAAGTAAGTTATTAATTAAATTCATTATTCAGAAAATAAATATATTCGAACTTAAAAGTTAGACATGCATCAGAACTTTAAGAAGAAAAAAAGCGGACACCAGTACCGCACAGAACGACTTGCTAAGGAAAAAAAATGAGAAAGAACAGTTAAAACATTGCATTGGTTTGCAAAACTGGTTTAAAACGAGCAACTCAAAATCTGAAAGAGACAATTAAAATGTGTATACTTCAAGTTCAAAGGATGGACTGGATCGTCTTGATTGTGAAGATAATGCATATAACACGGAAGTGGAAGTTAATGCCCCTGCTAAGGGACTTACGGAAGTAAAAGCTGAAGATTGTTCTTTAAAAAAAGTTACAATTGTGGAGAATACAGAACAAGACTTGTTTGAAAAAAATGAAGTTGATGTGAGTAATAATAATACGTCTGAATATGAAAATGTGAATGTAAATTATCCAACAACATGGAATTTAAATTATAAAAATACCAGATCTTTTCTAGTTCAACATGGTCCAGAACATGTAGAGTTAAATAAGTATCCTGTCACAAATGGCCGCTGCTTTAAGAATTCCTGGATATTTAGAAATGAGGATATTGAAAAGAAAGAGCGGAAATGGTTATTTTATTGCAAAAATAAAGATGCAGTATATTGTTTTCCATGCCTCTTATTTGTATCTGGTGCACATAATATTCCATTTTGTCAGTCTGGTGGATTTAGGGACTGGAAACATCTAAACCCACAAATTCAAAATCACGAGAATTCGTGGCAACACATAAACAATTTTACGAAATGGAAATTATTAAAAAAGGGGCTTGAAAAGGGTGGACTAATTGACGACATTGCACAAGCAGCACTGAAAAGCGAAATTTTAAAATGGCGCCATACATTGACTTTAATATTAAAATGTATATTGTTTTGTGCTGAAAAAAACTTGGCTTTTCGTGGACATGAGCAAGATGGTGGTATATTTTTGAATCTGATAAAATTTGTGAGTCAGTTTGATGTTGGTTTTAAAAAATTCCTTGAATCGCATATTACAAATCACGCTAGCTATTTGTCGCCAACAATCTAGAATGAATTTATTAATTTGGTATCAGCGAAATTACAAAGTGAAATAATAAAAGAAATTCAAGAAGCTAAATATTATAGTATAATATTTGATAGCACTCCGGATGTATCGCATAAAGACCAATTAACTGAAATTATTCGGTATGTAAAATTGTCAGATAATAAATATACGATTGAAGAGAGGTTCGTTGGTTTCATAAACACAACAGAAAAAAACAGGAGAAGGAATTGCCTTGGAAATTAAAGCAGCATTAATTCAAAATGGTTTATCACTTGCAGATGTACGTGGCCAAGGCTACGATAACGGGGCCAATATGGCAGGGAAGTATAAGGGAGTTAAAGCCATACTTCAAAAAGAGAATCACTTGCTCGGTATATTCCGTGTTGTGCACACAGTCTTAATTTGGTAGGTGTGCACGCGGCAAGCATTAAATGCAGATGTTGTGACATTTTTCGGAACTATACAGGCATTGTACACTTTTTTCTCCTCGTCAACTAGTAGATGGGAAAAAATATCCTCAGTCACTGAAATCAGCCTAAAGAAGCAGGACACAAGATGGTGTTCCAAAGCAAATGCTGTTAGTGCCGTATATGAGCAACTGGAGCAAATTATTTTACTATTAAATTAAATGAAGGATAATCATTCACTTGGTGACGCATTATCTGTTGCTAAATCATTGCACCGTCAAATCAATAGTTATAAGTTCATTGTGTTTATAACTATTTGGAATTTGAAATTGGAAAAAATAAACAAAGTCAATTTAGCACTACAAAAAAAAGACCAGATTATTTATCGATCATCTTTGTTAATAAAAGGACTTATAAATGACTTTGAAGATCTAAGAACTAACGAAATATAAAAGATTTTAGCAAAAATTGACAAAAAGTGTATTAAAGATTATTTACCATTATTATTTTTTATATATATTTTTTGTAACATATTTCTGTAATAATAAATATTAAACATAACATAATTATAGGAAATAAGTCATTATTTTACTAAATATAATTTTTTTTGCCCGAAAAGCAAAATGGCTTTTGATGAAATATGTTCGAAAAATCTCTCTCCTGTCAAATGCAGTTTAAAAGAAAATATTATTTTCTATGTGAATGTCATTTCTTATTAGCAATAAATAAATTTTATTTATTTTTAGTTATAAATTACTAGATAAAAGCTGGAGTCGAAAAGGTTATTTTGAGAAATAAATTAAACTTTTCAAGGAGTTTATTCAATTTTTTATGATTTATCCAAACAATTATCATTGGAAAAACCAAATCAGTGGATTGGCCGAACAACTCCTGATCAAATATATCAAATCAGTTCAAGAATGCTCAAACGATGTTAAACATTCATGTTTTTACAATATACATATTTTAAAGATGAATTAAATTAATCGTGAAATTGTTAAAAGAACAATTCAGATCGTTCCAGATATGTAAAGAAAACAAATGAGAACGAAGATCAAGACGACCTTTTTCTACAAACATCAGAAAGTGGAATAGTAAGTATTGAACGGAGATACAATCTGTTGATAACATATGTGACTATGAAGTGTGACGGCAGCATGATTGTATCGCGATCGAAATAGTAAAATACGGAATAGGCTGATTAAATCCTTTGGTGAACACATTTGAAAAGTTCAGTTTTGTGTTAAAATCTCTAATGATTAAAAAGGTCTCTTAGGGTTGAAACAGGTAAACCCAATATTCTAAACTATAATCATTTTATAAATTGTGAGGTATATTTGGAATGTGTGGTGTTTTGTGTTGATTTAGAATTGTGTCCTTCTCACACAGATGACTGATTAATATTTTAATTCTTATTATCAAAGAATATTCAATGTTTAAATTAAGTTCTAATTTAAAATAATTATAAAATTTTAAATAAGTTGATTAATTTTATTTACAAATTTTAAATGAATAAATTGAAGTAATATTTTTTAAATAATTAATATTCAATAATTAATACTAATATTTAAATAATTAATGTTAATTAATATTAATTAATTTTTAACCACTAAATTTAGAATAAGTATTTTTAACAATTTATGTAATTTGCATTTAATCAAATAATAAGATTAACCCTACAAATGCGCCGTGATTCATATTTGAATCAACCATATTTTACCTCAATATCTTTTAATCACGTGATATTCTTTTAGTGTTTACATACTGTGAACCAAAAACATTATCTATGTAATGATAACTGCCCATAAAGTCATAGATGCAATATATTTTGTCAACAAAAATGACAGTTCAGTTTGTAATACTGGCCGCGTGTATTGTAAAAAAAATTGTTGTAAAAAATTGCGCATTGTAGGGTTAAATTCATTAATCAATTAGTTGGAATGCAATTGTACGAAAAATTCGACAAAAATTGTCCTCGGGACAGTCAAAATTATTATAATAATAAAAAATATTAAGTCACATTGAATTTTTTATATAATTAATTAATGAATATTAATAATTAATGGATCTTGAATCATGTGTTATTCCTCTTTTTAGACAATGTAGACAAAGAACAAAAGAGATTTAGAATTATTTTTATGAAACTTATACGATTTTATTCATAATTTGAGGATATATTAACATAATTCATTAAATATTATATTGCGGTTAGTACTTCTTAATTTTACATAGATTTTCTCTAATTTCAACCATCCTCAAGCATTCTAAATTTATGAAAAATGAAGAAGTTTTTCTTTTTAAAATGCAATAAATGTATGAAAATATTTATAATTATTTAGAAAAAACATATGAATTATTTTACCTATCATCTTTTGTCTTTTTGTTATATATGAAAACACAAATTTTTGTGTGAAGGAAGCTTATTTTGTCAAATATAGTATCTATAAAATTTCTTTTTAAAATACCTTAATTAAATAAATGAAGTAATTAAACTAGTTATAAAGGCTTTTTTTGATCTATTTTCCAATCCTTGCAATCAACCTTCCAATATTTCTTATAGTAATATTAATAAAATAAATACATTGATAACAGAGTTGGTTGAAAAACGGTTGCGTGGCTGGATGATATTTTGATTTTTGCAAAAGATAGAGAAGAACATCTTCAAAGAATACATAACGTATTTGAGAAAATTAAAGAATCCGGCTTGAGAATAAATCCAGAGAAATGTCAATTCCTAGTAAAAAAACGAAATTTTTATGATATGTCATAAGTAAAGAAGGTATTGAGACAGATAAAACAAAGATTGACATGAAATTCATAAAGGATTACGCTAGATATGCAAAGGTTTTAGAAGGCTTATGTGGTAAGAGCAAGGATAAAAAACTGATTTGGACTGAAGAATGTGATGAAGCTTTTCAAAAATTAAAAGAAAGAATGATTAAGACACAAATTTTGGCGTACCCTGATTTTTAAGACTTTATACCCGATACAGATGCAAGTTTTGATGCAATAGGAGCGGTGCTATCACAGAAAGACATATGTGGAAGAGAAAGAGTAATTGCATATGGTTCTCATAAAATGAATAAACATGAACTTGGATATTGCATAACACAGAAAGTACTGCTTGCAATTTATTATTTCACTCAATATTTTAAACATTTTTTGTATGGGAAAAGATTTTTGTTACGAACGGATCATAAAGCTATCGCTTTTATGATGACTACGAAAAACGTTATTACACCACAGTTTCAAACATGGATAAATTTCCTTAGTGGTCTTGACATGAAAATAGAATATCGGAAAGGTGAGAAACATTCAAGGTCTAGAAATTCTTGCGAATTGTGTAGCCAATGTCAGACGATGCATGAAGAAGCCAAGAAAGGAAAGATCAAGTCAAGAATTCTTGCATTGAACGAAGAGCTAGAGGGTTTCAAATGGCAAAAGAATAATGAAGAAATAAAATAAATTGTTGAAGATAGCAGAAAAAGGAAAACGAGGAAATGGACACTGAAAAATGACATCGTGGAAACTCAGGACAATAAATACTGGATTCCAAAAGAAAAATGAACAGATTTTATTGAAGAGATGCACAAACTATTATGCCATGCTGGTAGTAAAAATTCTATGACTATCTTCGAAAAGATTTCGACATGGAAAATATGAAAATTTTCATTAATGAAATAGTCCAAAGTTGTTTAAATTGTCAAAAAAGAGAGACATTAAAAGAAAGACATTAAAGAAAATATACATGGACTTCCGTGGACAATTCAAAAGAAATATCAGTTCAAAACGTATATCAATACGTACTTGCAATAGTAGACCAATTCAGTAGATATTTTAGCCTGAATGCAGTTGCTAGTCAAGATGAAAAACAGTTCCTAGAGTGATATTGGACAGATGGATATGGAAATTTGGACCTCCAAAAGAAATCCATGTTGATAGAGGAAAAACATTTGAATTGGCTTTGTTCAAAAATACAGTTAAAAGGTTCAAAGTCGAGATAATCTATTCAAGTCCATATCATTATAATACAAAGGGGATAGTGGAAAGACAATTTCGAACAATCAGAGATGCTATAAATATTAGAATGAAGGACGGAAACCACAGAGATTGGACAGTAGTTTTGTCGGAAATAGAATTTATGTTGAATAGTACAGTTCAAGCTAGGACAGGTGTTTCGCCGGCTGAAATAATATTTGGAAGACGATTAGGACATTTGTGGAAGAACAATAAAGAAACTAACGGAAACCAAGTTAATGTCGAACAAAATGTTGAGACAAGAAGAGTTTTTGAAGTTGGAGACAGAGTGTTGATAAAAAAAGAAAAGGATTGAATTGGATAAATCCTTACATTAATGGGAAAACTATTTCATATTCTCAAAAATTTATTCTTCAAAACAATTTTATTTTTAGACGTTTTCTTTTGTAATTCCTTTGTAATTATCGCCCAAACATTATCTAAAGAACTTAAATCTGGGTTTCCTGAATGACTTTAAAGAAGGAAATATTATTTTTCATCTTCCAAATTTTTAAAATTAAAAGGTGTGACAAGAGGTTCCATCTTGTTGAAAATTGAAACTTTAATAGTCAAAATATTGTTTAATAGATGGGATTAGACTTTCTTTTATACCTTGTATATGTAAGAGAGTGTCGTTGTTAATTTTTTAATTTTCGGAAATAAGAATTTTGGTTTTTAAAAATTTCGAATTATAATCGAAATTTAAAAATAATAATTGAATATAGAATTAAAAAAAGAAAATAAAAAAAATGAAAATTTGTTTAAATAACAAATTTAACCTGTTGGAGATTAATAAATTTTGCAAGTCTTAATTTCTTTTTGATTTAGAATGGATGATAATTCCCAACCTAACATGGTGGCAGCACTAGCGGATTCAATCACGAACCTACTGGTTCCCGACCTGTTCCAGATCGGAGAAGACCTAGAGAAATTTTTTTCTCGCTGCAGAATATATTTTAAAGTAACCGAAATTAATCAAAAGAAATGGCAAACATGTATTTACTCTATTAGGTTCGTGATTAAAATTGGAAGTCATAATTTTGTAAACTTTATTTCTACTACAATTTTCATTATTGAAACAAATTTATGCGGAACAATATTTTAATTACATAATCCAGATCTCAAAATTCTAAATATAAATAATAATATCGATAAATATATAAATATGTTATTTTATTCAATTTTGTATAAATTTAGATCTTTAAAAATATTTTAAAAATTCAATTCCTAAATATCTTTCTTTGATTTTAGATCATTCGATTATAAACTATTTCTTTTTAATAAAAACCTTTCATTTGTTTTTAATAAAAATTGCAAAAATAATCTACAAATTTAAAATACAAATCACAAGTTTAAAATACAAAAATATTTAGCAATATTAAAATTTATTATTATTTAATATTTAATATATAATATTTATTATTTAATATTTAATAGAGATTCATTAATTATAAAATTTTTAATATATATATATATATA
>MQRK01171719.1:102299-116841 GCA_001938485.1 Girardia tigrina
TTAATATATATATATATATATATATATATATATATATATATATATCTATAATTTATCAATTATTTATTGAATTTTAATTTGCAGAATTTCCAACTGCCTTTTAACTTTAAATTATCTTTTTTTTAAGAATTTAAAAAAGATTTTTATTTTAAAGAATTATTTCATTTTTATTAATCGAACATTATTTTTAATTTATTTAAAATATAAATATGATTTTTAAAAATATCAAAAATAACAAAATATCAAAAATTTAAAGTTCACCAAATGGAACCCCAACATCCCCCTCGTTTTTAAAATTTTTGATTTTTTCAACATTTCGAATAAGTTGTCTACCATTTTTGTCTTCCAACTTGTAGCTTCTTTCTTGAATTCTTTCTATAATTTCATAAGGGCCCTCGCATCTATCTTCTCCTTTCATTCTATTTTTCTTTTGAATCCAGACCTTTTCGCCAACCTTATCAATTCTTGCGTTACATTTTCCTCTGGCATATTTTTTTCTTTTAGTCTTATTCTGGTATCCTCCCGGTTTATTTTGCTGTTATCATACTACTTTTTTCTATCTATTTTCTTTCAAAATACGACTTCTACTGCACTGCACCATATCGTCTTTTTTTTCGTTGCATTTATAGCGAATTCCACTTCCGGTAATATATCTGCCCAACTTGTAGCATTTCTTTCTTTCAAACTTGTCTGTATGAATTCTTGTATTGTCCAAAACTGTCTTTCAATTATCCCATTTGTGTTATGATGATATGGGTAAGAGAAAATCAATTCGATACCTTTTACTTCCAACATTTCTTTTACTTTTTTCGCTTCGAAACATTTCCCGCAGTCTACGTTGATCTCTTTTGGTGCTGCAAATTTTAATATCCATTTCTGTAATATCATTTGTACTATTGTCTCTTCATCTTGTCTTTTAATTTCTGTCAAGCTCACATATTTACTGAAATGGTCAATTATTCCCAAGATGTATCTTTCTTTTCTTACTGTCTCATTCCATGGTCCGCAGATGTCTATATAAACTTTCTCAAATATTTCTGACGTTGTTATTTTTATGTTTTCTTCCTTTGTCTTTGTGGTTATTGTCTTCGTTCGTTGACACTCCATGCATGATTCTACCACCTCTTTTACCGTTTTCTTTTCTTTTTCCATGTCAAACTTGTCCCTCAGATATTCGTATACTTTTTCAGCTCCCGCATGGCACAATAGTCAATGTGTTTGTATGATAAGATCGCTTCTTTTTTCTTTCGATATTCATTCTTTCATACTCGCTCGGGCTTGACTCCTCGTAGTCACTGCCAATAATCTCGTCTTGGTTTTTCCTTTTTTTGTTTCTTCGTGTTCCATTTGGCATTGTGTACATGTGTCGCAATTCTGTCTTGATAACATATCAGTGTTGCCGTGCAGCACTCCCTTTCTATATTCTATTTCGATATCCAAACTACTTAAATAATTCATCCACGTTTGGAATTGAGCCGTTAAGGGTTTCTTTGTATGAAACATGAACGTTATAGCTTTATGGTCCATTCTCAATTTAAATCTCTTCCCGTACAGATAATGGTTGAAATGCTGGCAAAAATAAAAAATTGCCAAAAGTTCTTTCCTTGTTATGTAATAACCTTTTCATGTGCTGACATTTAATGTGATCCATATGCTATTACTGGCTCTTTCACCGAATCACTTATCTGTGACAGTATCGCCCCTATGCTATCAAAGCTGGCATCTGTATCTAGAATATATTGTTTTTCGAAATCTGGGAAGCTCAGTATTGGTGCCGTTATCAGGGCTTCCTTCATGTCTTTAAACGCTATTTCGCATGCATCCGTCCAGATTAACTTTTCTTTATTTAAAGAATTTAAAAAGATTTTTATTTTAAAGAATTATTTCATTTTAATTAATCGAACATTATTTTTAATTTATTTATAATATAAATATGATTTTTAAAAATATCAAAAATATAAAAATATCAAAAATTTAAAGTTCACCAAAACCCAAACATACTCCATGATACATGAAGATCTCTTGGAAACATATGAGAACACAGCTGGTAAAGATGATAATTTTGAGGATCGGCTAAGACTAGCGTTTGAGAAGCCGAGAACAGCCGCGACGGATTGGGAAAAACTGTTGAGTTATCGCAAAGGTGCTGATAACACAGACTTTTTTCAAAAAATTAGACCGACTGGTAAAAAATGCGTTGTAACATAGACTCGAGGAAGAAGAGCTAAAAGCTCAAATGTTAATTCATTGCATTGATGATGAAGATGTTGTTCGTGAAATTAAATTACGGAAATTAAAGAGTGTCAAGGAAATATCTGAGTTCGTTGCACTTGTAGACAAAATAAACCACGAAAAGAAGAGCAGAATCAATGTTGTCCAAAGTAATCGAGATGTTGTTCAAAACAGCAGGGCTCTTGAGGTAACTAAAAAATGGATAAATCAGAGTCAGCCGAGAAAGGAACTTCCAAAAGAGGAATCAACCGAGTTCAAATGTTGTACTTGTCATCAACCAGGACATTTCAGCCGAAATTGCCAACAAAGAAGACATGTGCAGTGTTGGAATTGTAAAAAGACTGGGCACATCAGTCGAAACTGTCCTAGCAGACAGCCATTGGTTTGTTTCTTGTGCGGGAAGAAGGCGCATAAGCGAACTCAATGTCCAGAGATACGCTGTGAAAAATGTTGCCGGAATGGGCATCTAGCAGCGGCATGTTTAGTGAACTCTAGCAGACGGAATAATGGTCACGACAATGGAAGATTGAGAATGCAATTGAGGAGTTGGTGGGAGCCAAATACCACTGATCTTAGAAGATAATTCCCACGGATTCGAATGCGAGCTGGATGTGCAAACGATGAATAAGGTCTATGGATTTGTGAAAAAGAATTTTGAGAAAGTATTCTATGTTAACACGTTGATTGAGGATCAGAAATCAGAAATATGTTATAGTAAAATACAGGGGCGTCCGAGCGTTACAGGCCACTTTGAAGAGTTTATTGTGCCCTCTGTGAAATAAAGACTGTCAAGTCCTTTCCTTGTCATGCAACGCTAAATCATTACACTGTCTGGAAATTTCAGTGTTTTTTTTAAATAGTCTGATAATAATGACTCCGTACTAAGTCTTAAGTATGATTTTCCATTTTAGCCGATAGATAAAACGGGATTCGTCTGAAAAGAAAACTTTATTCCAATCATAAAGCTCCATTTAGGGAATTCAATTTCGGGATTCCGGGATTCCACATATTTTACCGGGATTGTAATTCCGGGATTAGACTATCGGGATCCTGAGATTCAGTTATGAATTTCTTTTTCTTTGTTTTTTTAACATTTATGTAATTTTTAATATGTGTTTTCTTTAAAAGGAAACATTTAAAACTGTGAAATGTCTTTTACTATTGAATTTTTACGTTTTCTACAGTGTAATACGGTGAATCATAATTTAAAAATGAATTAAAATTTTTATTCTTTTAAATACAATTGCTTTTATTTTTTGAAACACAATTTTTTATTAATAAAAAAGAACATAATCAGTGATCTGATGGTTAAACCGTCGAAATATATTAACCTAAAATATATTTTTAAATGACGTTTATTTGTTTATAATAAAAAATTGCCATCTTTCTTCAAGTTTATTTGTAATAATTAAATAGAAACTTTATAATTAAAATATTTATGATATGAAGATTAAGAGTTTGTAAAAAATTTTTAAAGGATAAAACTTTAATAAATTAAATGCTATAAAATTAATTTTGTAAATTACAAAAAAATAAAGAAATAATAAGTTAAGTTTTCATATTTATATTACAACATCTTAATGTATAAAAGATTTGTGCCAAAGAAAAATTGTTCCTCGAAATGTTTTCGAATAATATGTTATTGTGCTATGCTAATAAATTTTTGATATTATAAATTAAAATTTTGATATCAAATCTATCAATTTACATTATTTATTTAATAAAATTTTAATTTTATTAATAAATATAACAAAATTCAAATTTAAAAAAAATATATAATTTTTTTTATTTTTATATATAAAAAATAAAAGAAAAATATTATCAATTATATTATTCAAATTATTTTGTCGTTTATTTTTATTATCCTTAGGCTAATCATTAATTTTACTTAGTATACAATCAATCTCCGTCTTCTTTTCTTCAATCCATATCTTTCCAGAAAAAAAGTAAAATTATTTTTAGATATATTTTTATTTTTATTTAATTGTCCAATAACTAATTCAGTTTTTTGGTAAATGAATTTCTCTTAGAAAGCTCAAATTATGAGGTGACATAAAATATTATTTAAAAAGTATTTTATATATTTATATATGTGTTAAAATAAATTGCCAAATTTCAATAAATTTTACTTAACAAAACTCAAAAATTATTTCAAAATTAAAATGAAATCAATAAAAGGAATTAAATTATATTTTAAATAATTTAATTTTTAATTATTATTATTTTTATAATTACTATATTCAAAAGTTTAAAAACTTTAAAAAAAGTTTATTAAAAAGTTTTTAAAATGATAAAAAATAATAAAATTAAATCTAATAAAATGTATATAATTAAAAAATTAAACGAATTCAATTTATTATTTATCAATTAGATTGAATGATATGCTAAAAATAAATCATAAAAATTAAATAAATAAAAAAACTATTTATAAATCGAAAGAAACTTTGACAATTTTGTAACAGATAAAATAATATTTATTTTTGACTTCATTTTCTTTTACAAAAGCATTTCATATTCTATCAGCAAATTACATTAGAAAAATGGTAATAATTTAAATATTTTTTTATTTTAATTTTTATAAATAAAACTCCACAAAACTCCAATTTTACGGATTATATAGACAATTGCGATGTTCTTAAACCAGGTTATTTCACCTTTGAAGCCAAAGCAAAATGGTAATCGTGGAAATCTTGTGAAAAACTAAGTAGAAATGAAGCAAAAAATTCCTATATCGATTTATTGGAGAAAATCGATTCTGATTGGTTTGAAACTCGAGTCCGTGGAGTCATATTTGTCAGTCGACCGATATTCGAATCCGATTTGTTGAAGGGATCGAAAAGAACCGTTTTGATATCGTCAAAGACGCCGATTTAAATGAGCTGCAAAAAATCGTTTCGGAAAATCATTCGGTGATCGATGAAATCGATAGATGAAAATTCTTTGCGAATATTTATATCCAATTAAGCAATGAGAGAGATGACGTTCTGATTTGTTTTACAACCCTTGAATAGGAAATGAACATGAACGGATGTGATAACGGCCCATACGTTAGTACGTCATCAAATTACGGTAAAATTTTTGTTAAGTTGAACGACCCTTCCCTCCATATTCCAGATTTCCGAAGTTTGATTAGACTATTTATTTTATTTTACTTTGTTTCACATGATGGAGAAATTGAAGTTATTTTATATGAATTATGTAATCAAATTACGGACGCATTTTCACCATAAGCATCGTTTAGTTGTCGCTTTATTTCATCAGTTTAAATTTTTCTTAGAAGAAAACTCTTAATTATTTGCGCCTTTTAACGACAGATATTATGTTAAATTGAATAATCAAGAAATATGTCTAACGAAATATTCAAAAATATTTATTCAAATTAACTCGTCAAATGTTCAAAATCAGATAATAGTAATTAAAAAATTAAGTTTGACAGAAATGTCTAGCTCAAGGCTCGCTCTGAATGATTGACCAATCAGAGCGAGCCATTTCATTTACTTG
This sequence comes from Girardia tigrina, assembly GCA_001938485.1. Lineage (NCBI taxonomy): Eukaryota > Metazoa > Platyhelminthes > Tricladida > Dugesiidae > Girardia > Girardia tigrina. The sequence continues at coordinate 108,033 of MQRK01171719.1, forward strand.
CCACTCAACAAAAAAAATCAGAACATATACTGGCCTCACATGCAATTAATTGACTTGATGAGTCATCATTCTATACATTTTTCAAAATAAACAATTTTTAATTTTATTTAAATTTAATTATTTTTATTTAATTCTATTTTTTCATTTAATTTTATATTTAATTAACATATTATTTATTTACATATTTATATCTGCAAGCATATTAGAGTTTTAGAGATTGTCATTTATAAAAAAATATTGATTTGAATCGTCTTTGGAAAAGAAGAGAAAAGGAAGAATTTATAAATATATATATAGTTATATTGGGTTGACCAAAAAGTCATTGCGTTTTTGAGTACGTCCTAATAAAAAGCTTGAAAATATAAAATGATGTGATAAAATTTAAATTCAATTATGTATTCTGAAACCTTAATTTTAAACCTTAATGTTAATGCAAAATATCAATTGATTTTGTTTTAATTTATTACTTTACCGTCAATTCGAAATGGAAAATCAAAATGAGCATATTCGTCATGTTTTGTTGCATTATTTTCGCAAAGGGAAAACCGCTGTNCAAGCTCATAAGAAGATATGTTTTGTATATGGTAGTGACTCCTTAAAACTTCGACAGTGTCAATACTGGTTTTCTAAATTTCGTTCTGAAAAATTTCATCTGAAATATGCACCACGCTCCGGTCGACCAGTTGAAGTTGATTGCGACAAAATAACAGCACTGATCAAATCTAATCCATATATGACGACAAGAAAAGTTGCAGAGACTCTGAAAATATTAAAATCAAGTGTTGGATGTCATTTAAAGAAACTTGGATTCGTCAGTAAACTCGATATGTGGTTACCACATGAACTGAAAGAAATTCATTTAGTGAAACGTATTGACATTTGCGATTCCCTTTTGAAGCGAGAACAAAGTGATACATTTTTGAAACGCTTGATTACGGGTGACGAAAAATGTATTGTTTACAACAATGTGGAACGCCGACGATCATGGACAAAACGTGGTGAGTCTGTCAAAACGATCCCAAAAGCAGAAATTTACCAAAAGAAAGTTATGATTTCCGTCTGGTGGGATTTTAAAGGAATTGTGTTTTTTGAACTCCTTCCGAGGAATGAAACCATCAATTCAGACAGATATTGTGGTCAGCTGGAGAAATTGACTCATTCAATTCAACAGGAACGTCCTGAATTGGCAAATCGAAAATGAGTTGTAATTCAGCATGATAACACAAGACCGCATACAAGTTTGACCACTCGCCAGAAACACTGGGTTGGGAGATTTTGCCGCACCCACCGTATTCTCCAGACTTGGTCCCATCGGATTTTCACTTATTTAGATCACTGCATAATTCCTTAAACAGAAAAACATTCGGCAGTGATGATGGCATCAAATCGTTCCTAGACGGCTTTTTTGCTGACAAAGGCAAAGGTTTTTATGAATCAGGAATAATGAAGCTACCGGAAAGGTGGAAGAAAGTGATTGAAAATAATGGACAGTATATCGTGTAAAAATATTTGTGAATCCATGTCATTTTTTGATAATAAATATTTTAGTAAAAAACGCAATGACATTTTGACCAACCCAATATATTACTTTACTTTAAATTACTTCTATATGGTACTTTAAGGAATTTTAAATTTCATATTAACGATACGTACAGTTAGAAATAATATAATTAATAATATTTTTAAAAACATTAAATTTATATTTGTTTTAATTTTAACTAGTGAAAAAAAGAACTGAACGTCGAGTATAATGAATTATTTCGATTTTAAAGTTTTGAAACGAAAGTAAACAAGCAAAAGCAAACAAACAAAATAACATGGAAATTTTTAAAATGAGAATTAAACAGAAATTATAATTGTTAATTTTCTATTCACGTTTAGAGACATAATAATAATAATACTTTGCTTCATTTAAAACTTTTATTTTATTTATTTAGTTTTGTAAACTATTTTTATTAATAAAAAAAGAAAATAATGAAAAGAAACATTTCTTGATTTTATTGCATGTAAATAAATAATATTTTATTCTACAAACAGTTATTAATAATTTACAAATTTATTCAACATAAAAAATAATTAATTTTAAAAGTTTGTTAAATAATATTAGATCACTTTAGAAATTGTTTGTTTCTTCATTTGTTTCCAAATATTTTTGTAGTTCTGCAAGGTTGTTGCATATGCAATTGAGAATCATTTGAAGTACAAAAGGAGTTATGAAATGCAAATTTTTACAACTTTCTAATTCCTTATTTAGACTAAAGATAAAGACAATTAAATAAATAAAAAATTATAACAATTTCCTTTTAGAATAAAGAAATAACATTTTCAATACAAACAATAATGTGCCAAACACAAAATCTTGTCGTGAAAATGGATTTAAAACACTTGAAAGAAACTATATAAAAACCTAAAATTTGTCTATTTTGCTTCTTTTATTCATAACATATAGTGTGTTACAGAAACTTAACTTGTATTAAGCCTACCCTTATACTGAAAGCTCGCATTCTTGCATGTAAAGCCGTGCGAGAAAGTCAGTAGGCTCTGTCTATTTATGATTTCTAACCAATACTGAGTCAAATCAAATAAACCTTTATAAAGAAACGTGACATTAGAAATGGAATTTTTTCTTTGGATAGCTGTAACATTTTTAAAACAAGAGAAATATTAAGTCTAACGAGTTTCCGTAGAAATGTATGTCTTTTAATGTTCTTTTTGTATGTTTGATGGATGTACTGATGTCAACTTTATTAAGAGGAAAATTTTTTTGAAACAGAAACTATTTTCTGATTAGAATAGCAAAGGTATTAATATTACTGATTGTTCAGTAATTTTACAAATTTAAACATAACAAATGCGCCATCTATAGTAATAGCAACGATATTTTTAAAGATATACTAAATTTTACCAGTTTTTGCTCCAAAAGTTCAAAGCACTTTTTGGCTGGCATATATTTATGAACTCTAGTTGAACCAATATTTTAAAATTTCTGATGAGCATGGATATAATATTCACATAGAGTCGATTCTTTGCTGAAGTCCAATAATCAAACGTTAAACTGTATTTTTCATCGTATTTGTAAATCTTTGTTTGGTAAATTAATAATTCTTAATGTATGTTTTTTATTTTTATTTATTTATATAGAAGATTTATATATGAAAGAAAAAAAAAGATGGAAGAAAGAAGGAGAGATAGAAGAAAAGTCAAGTCAAATTTCCAACCTGTCATTAAAAGAAAATATTATTATCGATTAACAATAATCATCTAATTAAAAATTTAAAAACATTAATTAAAAGAAATTATACGCATTTACCAAGGTCATCAACCCGAATACGAATCAAACAACGAAAACGTTCAACTAAAAATATAAATCACGAGTGAATTTGATTTTCCTTTTACGAAACGAAATTATTTATCCATTGTTCATCTTTATCATCCTCAAAATAATCTACTGATCTTTCCAAAGAAAACATTACATTCGTGATCGTTCAAAGCCGAATGGAAAAATTTAAAGATCTACAGAAGTAACTTTTAATTATTATTCATAACTTTTTATTTGACATTTTTTGTGTGTGATCAAAGTATCTACTTTCAATTTTAACTCCTGTTATTGTTGTTGTGGTTCATAATATACTATCATTATAAGACAAATAATCTTATTATTACTCCTCTACTCATTACTTATACAATAATTTTCAGTTAGTCAAATATTTAACAGTATTTATTTACTATTTTTCTCATGGTGATTTTGTTTTGGGATTTACTATTTCCTTTTGCTTTCAATAGTTGTCTGAGATTATAAAATGTATAGAATTTACTAAAAGGAAGACCATTTCTTGCAGTCATACGAACAATAACAACAAGAAGAAAGGCATTTATTTTATTTCATTTATTTTAGAAAGGTATATTGTTAATGAAGTTCGGGAACTGGAACAATCAAATTTTTAAAGCATCTCGGGTCGAACATCTTTTTTAGCCTGTTTTCTTTTTAGTAAATTGTTGATGATGGTGCATACCACTAATGCTTCCACCCATTCTTTGATTGATTTATCACATCATTCAATATTACATATTACTGAATTGCCAACAGAAGACTAACTAATAACTAATATCTTTTATTTTTTTAATTTGTTTTAAAATTATTATTTTTCATGGGTTATTTATTGTATACACTATTATAAATTATATATAATCTTTCATGAATAAAATTCTGTGCATTTCATTGCAATTGTGCTTTCCTCAATTTATAAGAATATGAAGAAATTCACTTTCTTGATTTGAAATGAAAGTAATTATTTAAAATGAAATATGAACAACAAATTCCTGTTACAATATTAAAATAAAGTTAAACTAAAATATTATAAAACCATTAACCGAAAGTACTGTCTTCACAATGCACATTGCGCAATACATTTTCATGTTCAATCGTCCCGTGAAAATTATTTTGTCGCCTATGATGTAGGTACAAACATATTTTCAGGCGACCAGCCAAATTTTGTACTACAGTGAGGTCCATTTAATTATAACATGAGTCCATTTGATAATAAATCCATGTCTAAAAATGAAACAAAAAGAAAATTAAACAAATCAAAATGTTAATTTAAAAAACATACTTACTCAAATGCCCATTTTATAATAAAATGTCCATTTGAGAATATAAAATATTTGAAATAATATTTTCTACCCTTTAACACACATACATGCATACCTAGACACACAACATACACACATAATATTAGGACCATTTGTTAATATAATATTCATTTAACAATATAAAATTATGTATGTTTTTTCATAAATTTTTCAATTATTCAAAGTATTTAATAAAATTTTTAATCAAATATTTTAATTAATTAATTTAATATTACAAAAATCATACTATTTTCAAAAAAATTTTCTTTTAATAATTACATAAGTAAAAAATACAATTAATGATATTAAAAAATTAATAAAAATAAATCAATATTTTTAAAAATTGATTTTTTGTTTTAAATTAAAAAAAAGTTCGACACTAAAAAATTATTTCAAAATTTCATTAATCTAATTATTATAAATATGAAGCATAATTTAAATAATTTAATGGAAAAAATGTATAAAAAATCTAACTTTTTATTTTTAAAATTGTTTATTTCCTTAATTTTAATATACATTTTTATTAAAATAAAGGATACATAATATTAATTAATGGAAAATAAAATTATATCTTTCAATTTTTCTTTAAAATTTATTATATTTAAATTAACAAAAGTTGAAAAAAAATATTTTATTTATTGTATTTAAATTAATAGATGGACAGAAAGCCGTGTCTCCATGTTTTGGAAAGAGAAGAACTGTCAGTCAATTCATCATCTAAAGCACTCAGAGATTCTCCTCGTTGAATTACATCGTCAATATTTTTCACTATAATTCTTTGAACGTTTAAATTAGAATTAATTTGAGTAAAAGTTATTTGTATTCGGGTGACTGTATATTTCTTTTGTGAATTTTGAATATCTTTACTGAACTCAATAAATTCATACGGTCTTGATGCAATTTCAAATTTACTGCCATATTTATTATGAATTTCACCTATAATATCAATCAAAAATGCAAATGCCACTTTTTTAGAAAATTCCTTTTTAGTTAAGATGATACAACAAATTTCTCTCTCAATTAAATCATGAAACATATATAGATCACTTTCTATGGAACAAATTGAATGATATAAATTAGTCATTTTCTTAAGCAATGGTTTCGCTTGATTTTGATGATTATTTAAACTTTTAATCTTCTTGCATTGAAGCCGCTAACACCAGTCCATCATTTATTTTTAAATTTATCAGCAAGATCATTTTTAAGTTTACGTGGAATTATTTCAAAAATTGCCAAAAATACTGGAGAGCAAAAAAAAGAACGAAAACCGACGAAATTTTTATTGTTCTCTATCAAAAACCCTCAACCGATTGAATACAGACTTTTATTTTTAATTCAAACTCTTTTTTAAATTGTTGTTCTACAAATTCTTTTTTTAAATTGTGACAAAGTCACGTATACATTTCAACATGCAAACACGCACACATAACAAACACATTTACCAATCATTTACATTTCATTAAACAAAACACACATAACCTACCTAATTAAACTTATTTCCTTCATTCAAACACACACGCAATCAAAAAGAAGGTGGCTCACAATTTGATCAATTATCAGACAATTCACTCTCAACGAATTAACAATTTGATAATTAATCACATTCAAATTTCTTTCTTCACTTATTTTAATTGAACTAATTATTTTATTTATTATTTTTTTACTGAGCCATTTATTTATTTACTATTTTTTTTATTTTATTTGTCTATTTATTCAAACAGTGCATATTTTAAAGTCACCGAATCAATTTATACGAAATCAAAAATCGTCATTAAAACCTAAAAACAACCACAAGTTCCCCCAAAAAAAACAATCGTCCAAAAAACAAAATTCAAAAACGCGAATTGATAAATCGATAATAAATCGAGCAATATCGATTAAAATAAACTCTATTTTCAATTGGGCAATTGGGTCGATGATAACGCGAGTGAGAAGAATGAGAGCGCCAGTCGATACGACATCATTTTGGCGCTCAGTGTAATGAAATGGATCCATTTATATCACGGCGACAAAGGAATCCCATTGTTCTTTCACAGAGTCTACAACCGACTTGTGCCCATAATTTGCTCGTATTACATTTTAGTTTATTTAAAATACTGGCATGTAACTTTTGCCCAGATCGGATTTTTTTCATTGTTAGTATTAACAAATTTCAATGTGTTTTCGCCTTTTTACGCTTATTTTCAGCATTTCGACATAATTCAACAAGTTTCGCTGAATGTTTCTTTAATTCAATGTCACAAATATTTTATTTAATTTATTTACTTTATTTTATTTTACTTTATTCTTTATTTAATTAAATGATTTGTTTAATTATTTAATTTATTATTTTAATTATATATTTTATTTATGTTTTATTTTTGAATTTTCCTTGTAACTGGCAAAAATGTTCGGTCAAATCGGCAATTCTCCGCTCCAATAGATATCAGAAAAAATATGTACCTTCAATTAGATTCCAAAAAACAAAAACGTTTGCATAAAAATCCTGGTTTTATATTATCGAATGGACTTTTGATATTAATAAATGGACACCACAGTATTAGGAGTTGAAAATTAAGTTTAAATGTAGCAGATTTTAAAATAAAATTTCATCTTACATTTGCCAGTAATTGATGGGAAATTTATCAGTAAATTCGGTTATTGTTACTTGTTTACTGGTATAATCCCTACTTGTGTGCTAATGATTCTGATATTTTATTTGTAATGCTTCAATAGCCATTTTTCTTCACTATAGAAAATTGTATCTTTGAACTTTGATTCGTGACAGTCACTGAAAGATTATCTTGAAAAATTTTAATCTTCCCTTTCATAATTTTTATTTTATTATATAAAATTTAAAAACAACTAAAAAAATTTATAATTTTTTTCGTTTTCTTATTTAAAATTTTCAAACGTATTCATATTTCAAAAAGAATGCCATAAATTTCTATAAATCTTGTACATTTATTTTATTTTCCATTTGTTTTAAATTTATTAATCAAAAGTTTGTATATTGATATAAATCTCAAGAATAGAAGATGTTTTGATTAGATACTCTAAGATGTTTTTGTAGAAGAGGAGAAGTTTCAAAAACTGAATTTTTAAATGTATCATGTTTAAATATTTGAAAAAATAGGAATAAGTACTCATCAAAATTTTTATCTTAATTAAAAGGTTAAGATAATTTGAAGATTAATTACGATAAATAATAAACTGCAATCCGAGAGTAAAAGGAATATTAAATAACCGACAGTTTCTTCTGCTGAATCCTCAACCAAAATATAGAGATATAAATTATTATATTTGAAGATTAATTATTTTACTCAGAACGTTGAACAAAATGACATTTTTTCCTAAGGAAAACAAAGTCGACATTCCTAAAATTGTCACTTCTATAAATATCTCGACACTCCTGTACATAAATAGAACTGGTTCACTTGGCAGCTAAATTTATGCCATTGAATTCGTATATCAAATTAGAATATAAAATAAATATCTTAACGCAGAAGTTATTTTTATTCTTTTCAGGTTTTGCTAAATCGTTTTTATATATCGATATTTTTTAATATAAAAATAATCCTTGTAGTTATATTATTTATATATGAACGTCATTTAGTTTGAATAGGGCGCAGCGTTAGAGCTTGTTGAGAGAGTATTTTTCTTCTCCTTCCCCCGGGATAATCTTTACATCAAGTGATTGTAAATATACTTGCATAACAACTCTATTTATTGATTTAATTAAAAATTTGGAATTTCAAGTTAAGTTTATATTTCTATTTGTGGTTATTTTTCTTTATATTCTAAACTGTTTCTTCTCACACCCAAAGACAGTCTTTCAATTTGGATTTGGATCGCATTTTTAAGAAAGTTCACCAATCAATATTCAATGGTTAATGTGAGGAATATTTTAAATTTGGTATGTTGAAATTGGTTTGTTGAATTTTGTATGTTGAGTTTAGTATTTGGAAATGTGTTTCTCCCACTCAGATGGAAAATTGATATTTTAGATGTTCACGATAGATAATTATTCGAGTATAATTTATATTTTAAAGTACAGCATAAGATATTTAAAAACATTAAAGATATTAAATCTTTTCAAATCTTCATATTAAAATTTAAATAAAATAAATAGTTTTAACTGAGTTTTGAATTAATTAAATGTTCTTTCTTTACATAAAATAATTTTTAAATAAAATTAATA
>MQRK01171722.1:3675-20852 GCA_001938485.1 Girardia tigrina
TCAAAATCAATTTTTAAAATTGCTTATTAAAAATATTTTTATTTATAAATAAATATTTAATATTTTTGTTTTCTTGACATTTTTAATTTTAAGATATTTAATAGATACATTAAGATATTATTTTTTAAATAAATATTTTATTTTTTATGATTTTCTTTTATTATATAATTTTTAATTTTTAAAATATTTAATAACCAAATTAACATAAAAATATTTTACCCTTTAAATTAAAACATAATAAACTATTCAGGCGAGATAAAAATTTAAATTAACCCCTCGTAATACTAATAAAGATTTTTTTTAATTATTTTTTGCAATCATTGCACACATTTATTGAACATATTTACTAATTTTTCATATAATTTTAAAAGGTAATTTAAATAACAAGATTTAAGGAATTATCAAAATATGAGCAAAAAAATTACAAATATTATTAGTAAATTTAAAATTGTTTGGTGCAGTATCCAGGTTGCTCTGGAGACTGACTGGTGGTAGTAAAGTCATGTTGTTTATGCTGCGGATTTTGATAGGACCATCTTATATTTATTGTTAATATCGTTCTTGTTCGACTCAGGAGAAAGCAACTGACTAAAAATGCGGTCCTCAACTTGCCACCGAAAGGCTCTCACGCTGACGGAGTTTTGGGACGCCAATGGCATTATTCTGACTGACTTTACTGAATCTGGCGTGAAGATGAATAGTTCTTACTACTCCAACATCGTGCAGCAAACAAAGAAGACACGACGCAAGATCAGAGTATGTAATCTCTATTTTTTACAATTCACACCAGTGGCGTTTCCATGGTCACAATTGAGCGTTACGGGTTCAATTTGCTTTCTCATCTACCATACAGCCCCGCTTTGACTCCCTCCGATTTGTTTCTGTTTAACCATCTTAAGAAGCATCTGCGGGGTCAGTTATTTGCCAACAAACATGATTTGAGAGGCGCCTTGGATGGTTTTCTGGGAGTAAAGCCTCCAGAATTCTTCAAAAACACTTTCAAACACCTCGTTATTTGCTGGAAAAATTGTCAGTGCATAAGGAAATTATTTTGAGAAATGATACATATTTACCATGCTATTCTAAATACAAAGTGTTGTGTTGATATCTTAAGTCTTTCTATATTAGTCTCACGACTTAATGGGTGCACCACGTATGTGAACAGACATTTTCTATTATGACCATAAATAATGACGAAGATTTTGAAAACGATTATTTCCAATATGGTGCTAGCGTAGGATTAACTTGCAAAAAAGAATGTTTTAATAAATCTCAATTATAATTTGTATTATCAGTTTTCTATTTTTCAGGTAATCAACAGTTTAACTTATAATTCTATTAAAACCATCCATAAAGTTTTGAATTGTTCAGTCTTGTCATATAATATTAGAGATTTTGAAACCAAAGAATTATGGAAAAAAACAGGAAGCGATCTATATGTTTAACCAAACTAAACTTATCTATTCAACATATGTATGGACATTGAGTGAGATATTTTTGAATGTTCTATATAGTACCAAAGATCAAATTAAACTATACTTTATGCTTTTTAAAAAATATTTAAATGATTCTATGGTTCTTTTGGTTTTCCAAAAAGTTGACGTTTTTCACCCTAAATCAGGGATCGGGAAACTTTTACCCCCAATACCCCAATATGATTTTAGTAATTTAATCATTACCCCTCTCCTTTTAATTAATTTTAATATTTAATAAATATGAATAAATAAATCATATATTAAGTAAGAACAAATATGTATTCACAAAACTTAAAGTTAAAAATGCACTTAAAGTTTATGCAATTTATGAATTGGCAAAATGAAATTGTTTCTGTTTTGATACATCACCATCAATATCTGTACCAATTGAAGTTGAAACAATCTAAATACAATCCTTAGCATTCAGACTCTTCTTTGATTTTGTATTTGTTAAAACAGAAAATCCCTGTTCACAAAGATAGGTTGTTGCAAAAGGCAACAGCTTTTTACTGCTTCTTCGTGTACAATTCTAAAAGCCTTTGCAGGTTTTGACATCCAAAATTGTGACAAATCTACTTTATTATCAAATTCAATGCACGCATCAGAATTTGATCGAAGTTCAATAAGCGATTCTTCCAATCCTTGAGGATCTTCTGGTATATCAGTAATTTCACATTTAAATGGATCAACAACCCAACTGACAGTATCTAGATCTGGAAAGTATTCAGAAAATCTTTCTTTGAATTTGTTAAGATGTTTTAAAACGTTTTTAACGTCATTAAAATTAATTTCTTCACAATCTTCCAAAAACAAGGCTAACTAGGAAAAGATAGTTATTTTTGTTCAGCTTTTTGTCTCCAATGCAAAAGCTTTGAGATAAATGCAGAAATCTTTTCTCTGGTTGAAATTATGGTCACTTTTTTTTCCTTGCAAATCTTTGTTCAATACATGCACACAGTCAAAAATATCAGTCAGATATGCAAGATATACAACCCAAAAAGTGTTTTTGAAATTATCTGCAAGATCATTCTTTTGATCATTTAAGAAATTTTGAAGTTCAGATTTCGAATCCCAAACTCGTTTTCAAGACATGTCCATGTGAAAATCTTCTGATTTCAGTATAATACAATAGATCTGTATATTCAGATTCCCCTTCTTTACATAATTCACGAAATAATTGAGTATTCAGTCCATGTCCTTTGATTGTATTGACAATTTCGATAACGTCACGCATAACAGCTTCCAATGCAGGTTCCAAATATTTCACAATCAATGCCTCACGATTATCATACAATGAATAATTTCAATTTTTGGACTTTTTTCTCTTGTTAAGGTCGAAAAACCACTAATTCACCCGAACATAACTGGAACTCCATCAACAGACACAGCACTTCATTTTATCGAATTAGCGCACCCTTTTGATTAAATACACCCCTCGATTAAACGCACTTCCCTTCTTATCTCGCTTTTAATAAACGCACCCCCATTTAAATTTGCAGAATAAATTCATACAATTGTCTTACCATTTAAGGCAGCTTAAATAGTAATAATTCTTATCTTCATCCAGCCATTTTATCATATTTCAAGAACAACGCCGGTAGTACTTTTAATTCAGTTGGAAAGCACTTACCTTTAAAAACAATTAATGGAGGCAGTTTTCTTCCATCTGCCAAGCTGAAAGACAGTGACTCTGTTTCTCATAGCCAGTGGTCTTAAGTGGTACTGACTTTATACCAACAATGTCAACACTGCTTGCACCTGGCATATCAATTTAAATGGCAGTTTAATCCATGTTTCCCATTGATGATGGATGAATGCTGCGTAGTAAACGCTGCTGGCGACAGAATTTAATGAAGTTAGTTACTTTTGGCAAAAGATTCGATGGGAAAGTTTGACCAACTGTTGCTCTCTGATGCAAAGTGAAATAACATCGTCCAATGAAATTATTGATCCAGTCAGTAATTGCTTTAACATTAGAATCATTAAAAGTTGCCACAGCTCTATTAGCAATCATTTTTCTGGTAACACGATGATGATCACTATGATGATGCAATACTCACTCAGCAAGTTCTTCTTGATTAAATTGAGGCTTCCATCCACCACCATCAAGTCTTTTGTGTTTGCTGTTTTTCTCCTCTGATAATTCCATCATTTTAATTAATTTGCCTTTTGTGAACACCACTCAATAACTCTTTTTCGATTAATATTCATGCCATTGCAACAGCATGGTTGCCTTCTTTTTCAGTTCGCTCAATAACTTTTAATTTAAATAAGACTTGTGATTCGCAGACTTTTCTTAAAACCAGAAAAGAAAGATGAAAGACAATGTGACTAGCTTGGCTATTTGAAGGCAGAGGTAAAAATAAAAAAAAGTATTCCAATAATATTTCTCTGAATTGACAAAATTTTACTGCCTTTTTTCGTTTTAACAAATTGAAGAAATTCAACTGAAAGTATTTAATTTTTTAAAAAAATTCTCCTGTCGTCAAATACGCAAGTTAACCGACAAATTGATTAAAAATATATTTAAAACTTGAAACGAGATCGAGTTTCAACAATTGAATAAATAAATGATTTATCTTCTGATTTAAAGAAATCTTTCACCCTTATTTATACTTTTTAGAAAATTTATGGAAAAGTATAGAAAACTATCTAATGGAAAAAAGGTAAACTCTAAATAGAGGGAGCTATTATAACACGTGCTAAAATTTAACTTCACTGGTACGGCTTTATCCCATAATAATAAATTAATAATAAATCTTAGTCATTTTCACAGTTGCTAGTTTAATTAAATCTTCACCAATAGTGTAAGATTTTTGATTTCGTTCAATTAACCAAGCCACTTCAAAGCTCGCCTTTCATGCTGAAGATTGATCAAATAAACCTATAAAAGAAGTACTCAATCTTTGTTTTTTAAGATAAGTTTCCAAATGTTCAAAATATTCTCTTGATTTAGAAGACAGTTTTGGATGTAATGTTTCCAAGTGTTTCTTCAACTAATTCTTTTAATAAACAATACATTGTGGTTTCATTTGGCCTTCATCTTCTACCTCTGTAAATCCATAATTGAGAATGATCAATTAAGTTATGATGCTATACATATATTTATTATTTATCCCAAATGCTCGACTTTAAACTAATTAATTTCAACAAATATTCACTTTAAAATTATTTTTAAATCATTTTTATGTATTTTGTATTTATGTATAGTTAAAATTAGATAACTTCATATAGAAAATTCCGGTACTTATAAAATATAAATTTCACTTCTAATTAAATAACAATATTTTGGTCGGTCATTTTTGTTACGATTGCCTACGTGGATTGATTAAATATTATTCTTTACATAGCAGAGATTAATAAATAAAAAAGAACAAAAAAAGATATAATTGATTATGCTTTTTTAATTCATGGATATGTAATCAAATGGCATTTACATAAAATGTAAATATTGATCAAATAATTACTGTAAAAGTGATTTTTTTTTATTTTTAGCAAAAAACTACTTTGAGAATGAAACCGGACATTCATTTTATTTCATAAAAAACCATAGTTGATTTTTGCATTTCAGCAAACACGACACAAATATTTATTTATTATTCGATAAACTCATGGTCTTTGAAGAATTCATAATTAATATACATATAGTGGAATTTCTATATAAAAATGTATATTTCAAATTGATAGATGAAAAATAAACTCGTGAAAATGTAGATAAATTAATTAAATCTGTATATGAAAAATCTTTTCGGGTGAGATCTCTGAAATTGTGAATAGAAATAACATCTGAAAGAACGTTCAGGATCGAATGACGATGGAAAAAAGGAAATGCTACGACTTAGCAATTTTACAAAGTATGTAATTTAGAAGCTAAATTTGGATACAAATTGACAATCGAGGGAAGAATAGAAAGAGCCAAGAAGACAATGAAGATTACAGATAAATCAAAGATTTTCAATATTGTAACAACATCAAGGAGTTTTTATAGTTGATAAATAGGATGTGAGATGTATGACGTTGATAAAACATAAAATAGAGACGACAGGACCACGTAGACTACCAGTGAATCTATAGAAAAAGACTAATGAAACTATAAAAATGTATGGGACAACAACATAAACTTGAAATGCAAATCACAATGGAATACACCGATGATCTATAAATGGAAAAAAAGAAAATAATGATATCAGAATTTGCTTGGATTTTAGATAACTAACATTAGCCACTAAGAGACTGTCATTTCCTATGCCATATATGATATAAACAATGGAAATGATATATGTATCAAAATATTTTACAACATTAGATCTGGGAAATACATACTATCAAGTGGAGCTGGATAAGGACTTAAAACTAAAGATTGAATTTTCAACAAACCTAATACAATTCTGTTTAAATAGAATGCAGCTTGGCATTGTAGCTGTAACTAGAATATTTCACGAACTCATGATAATGGTACTCAGAAACACAGAAAAGACAGTGGTGTACTTAGACGATACTGTTATGTTTTTAAAAGTCGTTAGAACAACATTATGAAATTCTAGATAAATTATTAGACCAAATCTGGAAAGCAGGTCTAGAAAGTAACCCGGAAAGTTATCATATCCTAAAAACGAAGTTAAATTTTTGGTTAATAATAAAAATATTCAGACAAACAAATTCAAATAAGATGCCATAATGGTTTTCGAAAAGCCCAAAAGTGTAAAATAGTCTAAGCAGTTTCCTTTGATATTAATTAAGGACTACGCAACGAAGGCCAAGACATTGGAGCAACTGTGTGGATTGAGTAAAAATAATATTATTGACAGAGGCATGTGACGTAATATTTGCAAAGATGAAGGAGGCTTTAACTACATCACCGATTCGATGATTTCAAAACTTCAAGAAATATTATTTTTAAAAACCTCATTTTTAAAAATAAGAGTTTTTAAGTTTTTAAATAATTTTTAAATAATAGACATTAGGGAAACGATTGTTGAATTAGAAAAAGAAGTAGAAAATTTGTTCGGATTTTGTTTAAAATATTATTGTGTTAATGACTTTATCTATTGATTTAACTAACAATATTTATTTTATTTGTTTAACTAATAAAAGAAGTTTAATTTATTTAATATAATCACCGATTTTTATTAAACGTCTTTTATAGTAATACATTTATTTTTTTCTTGAAATATATTATTTTTAATTAATGTTTTTAGATATTTCTACATGTATTATTTATAATAAAATTAATAACACATTATATTAATTTAATAATCAATCAAAATATAAAATTACCGAAACAAATTCTCCGAGTGATACACATTCGGCACATTGAATGAGTCTGAAATAGTATTGCAATCATAAACTTAATCAGTACACAAACAAATCTAGATTATACTTCCATATTTCCTCTCAACTATTAAGACTTCTTTACTAATTTTGTAGGTTCATGTAATTAAAAACAATTAATAGATTTTTTTACTAAATTCTTTTTTCAATTTATTTTACTAAAATTGAAATATAACTTTTGATATTTAAACTTAATTATTATGTCAATTTCCAGTAATTAATTTTTTTTTTAATTGATATTATATTTCGGTCAGCGATATATAGGCATATTGAAATGTTTTGTGTTTTTGTCTATATTCGCAGTTTTTTTTAATGATTAAAATGTATTGATGTGATTTGTTATATATATGGAGCGATGGCGGTATGTGTGACATGTATCGACAAATTGATTTTTTTAAAGGTCAATGTGATTTCAAAAATTTTTAAAAATATTTTTTTAATTTGTAAATAAAATAGACCTTGGAAATTAAAAACAAAACGATAATACTTTTAATAAATTGGTTGAGATTGTCGCTTGAATATTTATTTTAGGATTGTGGGTCCCAAAATCTTAAAATAAATATTCAAGCGACAATCTCAACCAATTTATTAAAGGTATTTAATTAAATAGTGATTATGTAATTTGATAACATGATCATTAATTCCATATAAAAACGATAATAAGAACATAATTCCTCTTTCATTCTATCCAGTAGTGTACGCAAGGTGGATAGTTAGAGGGATAAGTTCCATCCTAAAAATTCGAAGAAATATAATTACAGTAGATTATTTTTTTGTGTGGTAGATACGTTCAGCAAGAACCGCATAAAAAAGGGTACTAACTCTATAGTAAAACCATAGGTTCCAAATTTCTAAGGACCGCATAAATATGATATAATGCAAAAAAATAACATAAAATGGGTATTAATTACAATAGAAAAAAAGATATAATTTCTGCAGTTGATATTTCTTCTGGTAGGCCTTTCCCTTTACTGCATTCTCGTCAAATCGTTTTCCAGCAAGCATTTAAAGTTTGTCGTTTTATAGCTTTAACAGCCAAATCAGGATGATTTATGCAATCCAAAATCGAAAATTTTTTCCAGACATCCATAACTGTCATCTATTCATCTCTATCTTGTCCAAAATATGCTGAAATGTTCACTTTACATAATGTTTTTTTTTAAAACTGCAAATGATGCCTTAATCCAATGGTTGAAAATGTTGGTTGTATTTGGTGGAAGAAAGACTATCGCGTTATTGGGATGTTCAAGATGCGGTGACCTGTCGCGTTATCGATAAGCAAAATCACTTTGAACTCGAGACTTTTATCTAGCAAATATTTCTTAACTTCTGGAATAAAATATGAATTAAACCCACTCTGTGAAAATTGCGGTATTTACCCACACTTTCTTGTTGACCATCCAAGCTTCTTATTACATAATATTTTTTTAAAAACCGCACTATTTCAAACCGCATAAAAACAGAATCTACTGTATTCCATCTCATGATATTTGTTTCATATTTTGTCTTTTAGTATTTTGTTACATAAATTTATTGAAACTATTTTTACATACATTTAATTATATTGTTTTTACTTATCAAATTTGTTTTTTTAAATTTTAAAATATTCATAAATATAAAAAACACTTAAATTATTAACAAATTAAACAATCACCCTGTATTTAATTTTAATTTTTAAAAAAATATTAAACTGGAAAATTATGTATGTGGGGTATCCAACTTGTCTCCGATTGCGATAGTCTCAATTTTTAGATTTCTTTTGTATTTTTTAGGGGATCACATAGATAATTTTTTACTATTGTAACAAAATTATTATAATAAATACTCGTTGCGCAATTCAAATTTTAGAACTTCTTTAGAACAAATTTTAGTCACATATATAATTTTATTACAATTTAGGAATTAAATAAAATTAATTAGAAAAATATTTATTGAAATCAGAAATTAAAAAAATTATTATCAGTAAGCCTCACGCATCAGTATTTTGATTTTAATATTAATTAAAAAGAAATACAAAATGACATTGTTGCAAAATATAAAAATTTAATGAGGCATTTGGACTTTCATGTTTCGTGACAAAACAACACAATAAGGAAAATAATTAGTTAAATCTCTATTTATCTCTATTTTTTCTGAAAACAGTTACAATTTGTAACTTACAAATCAACATTGCAAAGTTGAAAAGATTCACCAGTCAAAATTTTGGGAATAAATCGTGAAAAAAGTTTGCGAAATCCATGATCGTAAAATATGGAATGAGTAAAACTTTTTCTAATGTTGAGACGTAGCGTGAGCTCACTCAATTCGATTTTTCACCGTTCTGAATATTTTCTCAATTGATTTTTAATTTTTTTATGAAATTACCCTTGGTATTTCTCTTTCTCAATTAAAAACAAATTGGCGTCTATTTTTAAAATCCCGAATTAAATTGTAAATGATCTCGTACGTGATCGACAACTATTTTCATAGACTTCTCGCTGATATATCTGAATTTCTGACTTGTCAATCTTTTGAGAAGAAAAAAAGAAAAAAAAGTGGAGAAAAATCGTCATCGCTGACATACATTTATTTATATATTAGTATAAAGACTTATTTATCGCACCACGTATTTCATCGGTTGTTAAAAATCATTTCTTAAATAGAAATATTTTACAATGTGTGACCCCACGTAGATCAACTACTTGATTGTAGCCATGTCAGTTTCAAATATTGAGAAAGATGTTAGATATACATTTTATACGAGGGGTGTCCCAAAAGTTCGTGGACTGATAAGTAACAACAAATACAAAAAGTTTATTCCAGTTAACAAAATTGATCAATCATCATCAGAATCGCTATCGAACTTTTCAATATAATCACCATTCAGTTTCACACACTTTTCCCATCTGTGTCGACTGCCTAATACCATTATCGAAGAAAATACGCGATGTCTCCGCAATCCACGCACTGACTGCTGTTTTCATTTCATCCAAATTCGCGAAATGATGTCCTCGAAGGGGTTTCTTCAATACCGAGAAAAGGTGATAATCACTCGGTGCGAGGTCCGGTGAATATGGGGGGGGGTGAGGCAAAAGTGTCCAGCCCAATCGTTGCACGGTACTGACAGTCAACTTCGCTGTATGGCGACGTGCGTTGTCCTGTTGCAATAATGGGATGATGACAACTTTCCTCGCCGTTTGTTCTTGAGAGCTTTGCGCAGATCTTTGCAGATTGATGGTGACCCCCTTTGACAGGTAATCAATGTGAATTATCCCATCACAGTCCCCAAAGACTGTAACCATTACCTTCCCCGCTGAAGGGACGGTCTTCGCCTTTAAAGGGGTCTGTCACCTGGGCGGCACCATTGACGGGACTGCTCCTTGGTTTCAGGAAGATAAAACGAGAGCCACGTTTCGCTCACTGTACAATCCGTGACCAGAATGCCTCACCGAGATCATGAATCAGTTGCAGCAGTTCTTGACAAGCAGACTTTCGATTAGTCTTCTGGTCGTTGTTAAGGAGGCGCGGCACCCACCTGGCAGTCAGTTTCCTCATATGCAGCTCCTCTGGCATGATGCGGTGCACCTGACTTTTAGAAATGCCTGTAATAGCTGCTATCTCACGGATAGTGAGACATCTGTCACCAAGAATGACTTCCTCGATAACTTTCACATTTTCTTGACATCCGGACGTTGTTGGTCGCCCACTGCGTTCATCATCCTCCAATGATTGACGCCCTGTCTGGAATCGTTGCACCCACTTAAAAACAGCCGTTCTTCCCATTGAGGCATCACCAAAGACGCGGTGTAAACGGTGCACAATATCTGCAGTGGGGGTGTCTTCCTTCCAGAGGAAATAGATGATTGCTCGTTGAGATTTCACTGCCTGTTCCATACTAACTACAAGAGAGAAAAAGTACAAAATGATACATTCGTATGCCACACACATGCCGAAGAGCAACAAATGAGAGTTCACCTCAATTAAAATTGGTTGGTTCCCCCTCATGTTATCGTACACACACCGCGCGTTACACTCACGCACACACGTAAGCACGCCATATTCTCTCAGTCCGCGAACTTTTGGGACACCCCTCGTAATTTGTTTTATTCGGATAGTATTGAAAGAGAAGAGCTGGTAAAATTAAATCTGCGTCAATTTTTTAAAAACCGGTGAAGAATCAGTTAGTAAAGATTTTAGTATAAAGATCTTCGAGGTGACAATTTAGAGCACATATTATTAAATTATTTTATCTAAAGATTTAATTATTGGTGAAAGATTTATGAGACGATTTTAAATTATTACTCTGTTGAAATTGACGAGCTTAAATACAGAATGGGTTGAGAATTTCAATGATAGAAGAATACATTTTTTAATTATTTTTTTCATTAAGAGTTCCGAAATTTCTATTTTTTATAATTCCCCGGGGAAATTTTTACCAATTTTATAGTATATTAAAAAATTATTGGAAAAATAATGATAAATTATAACCAAAAATGTTATAAAAAATATTTAAAATATTAAAAAAAATTATGAAAATGATATAGATTAAGTAATTAAATCTGAGATATCAGTGCTTACCGTGATTTCCACGAATATCAAGCCATTCGGTAATCCGCTGCACTCCGCTCTTTTCAATTATGCTCCTGTACGTCCTCCATTCATCAATGTGCTGTCGCGAATTGAGTGCTGATCGTGTCTTGGAGTCCGCTAGGTCCCCAGATACGATCACTAGTGCCGGAGCGATCTTATGCAAATGTTTCGAGCAGAATCTTAGCAAATCTTTCGATCGACCGTTATCATTATATTTACTTAAGTGCAAATCTGTCAACTATCATTCAGATAAGGCGCAAATTAAAATAGACTACACTTTCGAGCGTGAGTTCCATTTGCCGACACAATCATTTAGAATATTTTTATAATTTCAAAACTTCTACGGTATTGTCTCTGTTCCCAAAAATGTAAGGAGAAATTAAGAACAATAAAAAATGTTTTCGTGGTAGCACGTTAAACCTTATACCAAAAACTAAACTGTTAATTGTTTTAAAAGATCTGCGTTTTGTAATTTTCAAATCAATACATTTAAAAAAACAAAATAATATTGTATTCGGTTCAAGGATAGATCGTTTTTTTATTTTGCAAAAAAAATTAATTTTCATTTATCTATAATTCTTTATCAATTGACGATAAAACATTTATGTAATTAAGGGGTCCGGTCCCGGGATTCAAGAGTCAATATTAATCCATAAATCCCGGGATAATCCTAAAATAATCCCGGGATTACTGGTTTTTCACTCTATAGTAGCACACAAATTTTTATGAAAAATGCTGTATTCTATATGATTAAATTAAATATTCAGAATAATTAGTATAAAGTATTAAAATACTTTTGTATGAACCCAATATACTTAATTATTTTAAGATATTGTGGTATGGTTTCAGGAAATTCTTTTCTGTCAAATCTTCAGAATATTTGAAGGGATAAATAAAAAGATTGATGAGAAAAGCTCGCATAGCTGTGAAATTGTTTAAATAATGCCACAGAAATACAAGACAAGAAAATAAAATAACTACCGGTATGTCTCTCATTCTGGACTGCAGAACATGCTGGGATGGCTTAGTGAACATGTAGTATAGACTCCTTATTGTGAAGTTAGAAGTTTAGAAAGTGCAAATAGATATGAATGCAAGCATCCCGTGAAAAGTATGTTGAATTTGGTATTTAGAAACATTTTTCGGTTAACCAAATAGAAAATTGATATTTGGGAAGTTCGTTATGAATAATGGTTCGAGCATAATTTACATTTTAAATTAAAACATATAATAATTTAAAAGCTAAAGTATTAAAATGAATTATTAATTTTGTTATAGTATAAATTAAAGTTTAAACCCGATTAAATAAAAATTTGTAAATCAATGAAATAATTTTTGTAATTTAGATGAAATTATTTATTTGAACAATTGAAAGTTTTTAAAATGAAAATCATTAAATTAATTTATCTTAAGTAAAATTTTTCTTGGAATATATTAAAACATTAAATTTCTAAAAATGTTTAAATAATCATGAAATCATAAAATTAGTTTAATTGTACGAGTTTCTTTGTTCGAATAATTATTTTAAACTGATTCCTTATTAAATATTATCAATTTAATTCACTGCACACTTATGAAAGTTTTGTTTAGAGTTATCCTAAAGACGATTCAAATTGTAAAAAAATAGTGTTCTTAATACATCCGCCTGGCTAACGAAGATTTCGTAATTATGAAGAATCTCATTTGTGCACTGAAACCATTTCAGATAGCTATTACGGCTATCGTTAGATACAAAGCAACGTTTTTGACTACAGAAGTAACAATAAATATTCTTTTAGAAGAGCTACAAACACATTTGCATTCTCTAAGCGAAGAGCTTATTTGGTTTTATTCTCAAGCGAATTGTAGAACAGTGATACAATGAAGCATCAGTTTATTTTCAATATCTACACAAGCCGCAAGCAATGTTTGCAAAAAGAAAGTGAAAGACTTTTGCATAATACTAATAATGTGTATTAAACTATTACATGAAAAAAATGTCTGAAATACGAAGTCTGAAATAGAATTCTCAGATTCTATAAAAAGCCACCAGCCATCCCAATTCAATGACCACCTTACGACGGATCACCAATTACCAGAAGTATGAGGACTGCCTTTTCAACTTCAATTACATTCAACATAGTCAGAATTCTATTCAACTATGATTAATTAAGAGCCTAATATGTCTTCCCAATCAGGACTTCTTTATAATGTATACTAACATTTGATAATCATTCATCCTACGTCTGTGAAATCGGAAATGGTTTTCTCTTTTCCTGGATGAGATACGCTCTCATTTATCTTATAATACTTTTTTTACAAATTATCTTTACTAACCATCTTTTGAAATGGGAGGTTCTATCCTTGCAATAAACACAATTACTCAAACTAACTTTGATTGTTGATTTAGTGAGAAGATATGAAGATGTCTTTTAAAAATTTCCTTTTAATTTTACTTTTTTTGTTTTTAAAATAATCAATTAAAATTAAAAGTTTGTTAAACATTTTCGAATTTTTTGTTTAATTTTTAACACTTTATGAAAGTAAATTACGAAAGTTTGTATGAATATTAATTATTTAAAATTATAAAAATAAGAAGAAAAGTAAAATAGTGAGATAATTTAAATATGAATAATAATGATAAATATTTTAAAAATAATGATAATAATTTTAATTAATACCAAAAAGAATAAATAATAAAAACCAGTAATAAGAATAAGAATAACAAAATGTAAAAATAAGAATAAAAATTAATAATTAGTAATTATTATGAATAGTTATAATAACAAAATAACAATAGCTATAATAATAATAATAATAATAAATTATATTAGAAATAAAAATAAATAACATTAATTTATAATCAAAAATAAAAAATAAAGTTATAATAATACTATAATCAATAATAATTATAATATATAAAAATATATATAAATATGTAATATTAATTATTATTAATAATAAATAACAATAATAAATGCTACGAATAATAATAATCAGAATAAATAAAAATAAATAATATTAAATAGTAATAATTATATATTTAGTAATTATATCACAGAAAAATAAATAATACTTAAAAGAAAAATAAATTCTTAAAAAAAATTTAAATAAATTTTTAAAAATTTTAAAATTATTTTTCCTGGAATGCTGATAATTTTTTATATTTTGTCATAATTTTATATTTGCTCGGGCCCGTTAGGTAGTATACCAAAATAAGCATAAATAATATTAAAAAAATAATTATTATTATTATCATAAATAAAAATAATAATAAAATACATAAATAATAATTATGGGTTGATCTTAAGGGTCCAATCGCTAAATCAATACCTTAAGTGTGATAAAAATAATTCTCACAAAATTTCCGCAAAAATAAAATATTTCCTCAATCGATCGATCGATCGTGCCGACAGACAGAACTCAATTTCATCGTTCCAATCGATTTTTACTTGGACAAACCAAAAATTTTTATCATCGCTATCGGAAATAATCGAATTCGAATTCGATAAACGATTTATCGATTGATATTTAAAGTTTTTCTGTTTAGCATTTTCTCTCGTATCGATCAAATAGAAGAATATCGTGAAGAAAATGTACGATAAAATACAAATTATCAGAAAGAAAATTGTCGATGAAAATCGCATAATTTTCGTTATATCATTCGGATTTTGGATTATTATAACAAAGGGAATTTTGTGAATGGAATTATTAAATTGAAATGAATATTGGAATTGAATTTGGAATGGACTTTCTCGTTAATAGAAAAATTATATTCAACTAAAATTGTTTACGGTTTTTTTAAATGATTGAATTTAATTTAAAATACTTTTGAGTATTTTCATAGGCTTATTTTATTAACAATTCGAATTATTAATCCTTAGAAGTATTCATGTTTTTTTATATACCAGTGTTTCCTAACCTTTTTTGTAATTTCGTACATAAGTCTACTAAAAATCGTTATTGTCTCTTTCACTTCTTCCTTTTCTCAGCAATATAATTATACATAATTTTTGATACAGATAAATTGATTGTTCATCGAAGTAAAACTAGAAAATTGTTAAGAAAAAACAGCAAATTTTCAAAATATTTGTTAGAGAACGAAAAACTGAATAATATTATTAATAAAAAAAAATTTTATAAAAACAACCACGTTTTTCAAGCATTACCAATGCACTAAAAAGAGGAAAATAATTTTTTTTCTAGACATGTGCGAAATTTTATACCTAACCCAAAAACGTGGGGCGGATTTCTGAATTACTGCTATTTCCTCTTTACTACTTTTTAGTAACAATCGATCATTTCTATGCCCCACGTTTTTTTGTTAGGTATAAAATTTCGCACATGTCTGGAAAAAAATTATTTACCTCTTTTTAGTGCATTGGTAATGCTTGAAAAACGTGGTTGTTTTTATAAAAAATTTTTTTTATTAATAATATTATTTTACTATTTTTAGTTATCATTTAGGAAATCAAATCTTTCGATTGATTTCGAATAACAGAAATGATAATAAAACCAAAATAACAAAGTTTTATTTTAATAAAAGAAAGTTTTATTTCAAAATAATTTTTTGTACGTATTAATTAATATTATTAATTAATTAATATTATTGATTTTTTTCATAAAGTTAAAATTTTCATAAAGTTAAATTATAGCATATGCGGTTTATGTAGAGCCGTAAATGTTTTAAAATACTGTATTGTCATCGGAAGCAAGCCTGTATAAAAAAAATCAGCTCAATTGGATGACTGAAAGTGGTCGAAAAATCAATCGCAAGATTTTTTCCAGACAAGAAAGCAAGCTAATGAAAATGTAATAAAATGAAAAATACTTGCATAAAATTTTATTGAGTTTTATCTAAAATTTATATTTTTATAAACGAATATTTAATTCTTGTATTATTTCATCTTATAAAATTATTGTCAGAAAGCTGTGCTTTTGGAAGCCGTCCGCAGCAATAGAAATCGACATGATAATGTCATTAAATCTGCCGGGCGGCGATGGCTGTTGCTATTTCAATGTGTTACGATTTTTGCGTGAAAATATTAGGTTGTTGCAAAAGGGATGCAGGTTTTTGATTTTTTGTATTTACCGCAATCTTACACGACTAAAGCATGAATGATGTTATGAGTCATTCGAAAGCTTAATTTATACTCTTTCAAATATATTTGTCTAAAACTTGTTATAATGTTTCTTTTAATAATTTCTATTTAAATTGCAAATATCAAAACGTGATTTTTGCTACATTTATTTCTACGAGTTCAAGCTAGGGCATAATGCAGCTCAAACCGCTCGAAACATCAACAAAGTTTGGGGCAAGGGAAGTGTCGACGAATACACGGTGCAGCGCTAGTATCAAAAGCTTCAGTCTGGCAATACCAGCCTGGAAGATGGCAGCCGCCCATCGACGATTGACACAGTGGCGTAGCGAGGGGGGCAGAGGGGCAGCTGCCCCGGGCGCCAGTGGCTAGGGGGCGCCAAATGGGCCCCCAAAATATTAAATAAACAGTGGATTATTGGGATTATATATTAAACTTGTTATTGTTGAAACTTGAAAAGCACTTATTTTAAGTAGGCTAACACTATAACGATGTTGTTATACAGATACCAGTCTATTTAAGGAATTTTTATCTGTAAATGCTATTGTGCTAGATAACTGTATGTAATATTTTGTTTCAATTTGTTTCCCACAAACTGGAATTATAAATCTGCACTTTGACCTACCTGCATCCACTGCATGCCTTTATCAACTGGAATTCTGCTCCTCTTGCTCCTGCTGGGGCTGCTTAGGTCTATGTTATTCTTATTCAATGCTGATGTTAA
>MQRK01171749.1:1961-17582 GCA_001938485.1 Girardia tigrina
AGAAGAAATTAAAACCTCAAGAGAGGATCGACCAAAATAATATTTTCATTCAAAAGTTGGAAGAACCCTTTGAAAGGAGTCAGATAATTATATTGGAATACTTATTTAAATTGATTAACAAAAGAATATTTTTTTGAATACCCAACAAAACCTACATGAATAAAACTACGATAATCACTAGTTCTAGCAATCTTGACACGCCCAACCCCTTGAAAGTGCAATATTTATCAGAAATTACTTCATCTGGTGGACCAAATTCGTTCCAGACGCTGTTAATTGCAGTACAGATGTCTGCTTCACTCTCCGTTGCAATTTGGCACCATATAATAAATCACCCGGGGCAGCACTCCACCACGATCAGAAATTTTGCAGCTCTAACGTGTGTTACATTCACAGCAACTCGGGTCCCCGATTTCCTTACCACAAGATCACCTTTCTCCCACTGAATTTGCAATGGGTCGATTGATGCACACATTGCTCGCACTCCTGAATCACTGCTCTGATTTGGTCTTCTGACAACTTGCCCGATCCCCATATTTTTCTAGCTAGGAACATCGATCTTCTCACTCCGGAATGATGCATCTCGTGGGGTTGCTTAAGACTGTCCACTGATTCCCATTGACCTCTGACAGTTACTGCTGCTGTCATCGCAGGGCTTCTCGCCAAAGTCAACCAGTTGGATGGAACCCGAGTCAGTGCGTCCGCTTTGTTTTCTTCTAATCGTACCAGTGTTATCGTGACTTTCAATTTCTCTTCCTCGATGACTTGTTCAAATAGGCCTACCCGTGGCCGGATTAGAATCTCTTTAAGTGCCTGAGATCTCCGAAGTTAAGCAACCAACGGCCGCGTTAGTACTTATTTGAGTGACCGATAGGGGAATCGCGGGGCCACATGTCAGGTCAGGCAAGCCAACAGCTGCAGGAACCATGTAAACCTGTAATACCTATCCCATGGTCAAATATTTGGCAACTAAACCGGCTCCCTCACCCAAAGCAACCTGGGTGAAGAGAGTTTGTGGACACCTAGTAGGATGAAAAACAAAACCTAGCAAAGTGTGGGTGAGCTCCTTGGAGTCAACGGTCATCCACATCCGGAGAGGAGATAGACGCAACCAGGTTTCTTGCCTACTGAGACACTCAAAAAATATGCAAAAACAAGCCATAATTGAGTGCACCCACGGCCAACGGCTACGGTACCAAAAATTGAAATATTTATTGTCAACTTTTACCAAATTTTTACGAAATCGTAGACTGTTCCTAAATTTTGTTGTTTCTTTCGTAAATCTACGTGCTAGGCTTAATTACCGTGTATGATTATTAACTATATTAAGTATTATATTACTTCTAAAGCAACATAATTGTATTTGTTGAAACCTGCTTTTATAACAGTTGAATCGAGGAGTTTCCGCATAGATGTTAGAGATTCATCAAAATTCCTTCAATACCTATATAACATAAATATATAATTGATTAATAAAACTTCTATTAAAATTAAATTTTAGTCTCTCAATTCAGATAAAATAACCAATATGTATTCGTCAACTTCAAATTTAATTTATCATTTTCGGAAAGAGTTATAAATGGAGAGTTATTATTACAAAAGAAGAGACATAAAAATACAACATTCGAAAATAATATTCGTCGCAAAATCAGTGAAAATCCTTTATTATGGACTTTGAGAGGCATAAAATCGTTTAGTGAAATTGTTTCCTAAAATGATTTTTTATTTGTGACATTCTTGATTAGAACGTAAGATTAAAATTTGATAAATTTTATTAATCGGCATCGCTTTGAGGTTGATAATGAACTTTTTCCATTTAGTCCCATTTTTTTTCACGATTAAGAATATCAAATTCTCTCTGAGAAACCGAAACAAATCACATTTTGATAGCGATCGATCATTAAAACAATCAAAGAAAAACATTAAAATTAACAAAAAATAAGTAAAATTAATATATAGTTAGGTTGATTTGAATTGAATAATTTTTATTTATGTTGAACATTAGCAAGAAACTAATAATAATTACAATTATTATAATTATTATAATGACATTTATAATTATAATTAAAATAGTATAATGTTATTTATATATAAAATATAATATTAAAATATAACAATGAGGTCAAGACAAATTAAATTAAACATCTTATTTGATACGATTACGGACTATTTATGTCCTTGTATGGACTTTATTTATTTATACGAGCCTTACTGTTTTTTATCCCGTTGTTTACGTTCGATCAAAGTTCAATTATGATTAAATTTAATCGAATCAATTCTATAGATGATCGACACTGTTGCAAATACTTTTTGGTAAAATTGACAATCATCGATTTTATTGATTTGTTTGACTTTATTTTATACAATAACTTCATCTGATTTATTATTTTGATCGAGTTAATTTATTATATTTTGACGATTCCGGATTAGTTACTCATGTTTAATTAGAATCGAATTTGATAATCATCGATTTAATAATTTGTTGAATAATCAATTAATGGTAATTGAAATGATAATTAATTAGAGAATTTTTTTTGAAAAATTTTTTTTGATTTGGTCAATGTAATCTTTTTTTTCACAATTTGATATTTTGTAAAAATTATTTTCAATTTTTTTGTTAAAAAATTCTTTATCAAATTTTCTTTAAAATTCCTTTGTTTAATCGAATAAAATAAATGTATTGGCACGCGAATTGAATTTTTTTGTATATGATATTAGTATTTAATTGAAAATATGTATTCATCGAGTTAAATGTCTCTGATCGAATTGAAAATTGTGAATAATAACTTCATAGTTCTATTAGGTTTGAAACCTAATCTTTCGGTTTTGAATTTGAAAGAAAAAATTTCAATTTGGAAAATCTTTTCAGTACCGTTAATAATTATAATAAAAAAGAATGTTTCATCACTTAATGTTTATTTTCAACGACTCATTTATCGATCGGCCACTCGATTATCAGAAACGAAAATATCAAAAGATTTCTGGAACAATTTTTGATGATGAAGAGAAATTGTCCTAAAAGAACAAAGTTTTGTTTTGTCACGATAGGCAAGACGGTTACTTGGACGATTGTTTATGTGAAAACGAATTGAGAAACTTCTACAATCAAACAATGATCGTGACCGATTGTGAAGCCGAGACATTCGCCTTTCGAGAATTGATATCTAATTCCAGCGAAACACTTGACAAATTCCGCTACAAAAGCTTGACAGATCCGTCCGTGCTCAACACCGCCAAATAACTAATAATCAAAAACACACCGGACAAAGGCATTGGCACTCTCAGTCTAATCAATACGGGAGTCAGTCTGACTCATCACGGTGCGGCAAAATGTGAGATACTTTTTTATTCCCCCGACCCCACCGCCGCCCCCCGATTACAGGGTGTTGCAATCACGCGAGTCCTGCGCCCACTCTGTTATCAACTGGTATAAATAAAATAGTTTTAATATTAATATTTGATTTAATTTTATAAATTTTCCATTTTATTAAATCATAATCATTTACATATTTTATTCTACATTTTACATATGATTTCTACATTTTAATTGGTATATTTAATTTGACATTTTTTCAAAAGTATTAATAAAATTACTTAATTGCTAGCAGTATCAATGCATAATCTTTATTCGTCTGGATTGTACTGATTTACAAAAACAGAAAATAATCCATTAATATCTGTTCAGTACACGGGCGGATCCAGGGGTGGGGTAAAGAGGGTAATTACCCCTCCTTTATCCTCCCTAGCCTCTAAACCTACTTGAGTTATACGCAATGAAACAAGAGAATCAATCTCGGCAGAACCCATTGGATCACTTCTCTGGCAGGGATTTTGCCGATTTATAAACATTTTTTGTTGTGTATTATCTAGTACAGAGTTTTGCATTCAAATTCGTGTTTTTGGAATTTAAATTTTTGCTTTTTCATTCAAATTACGCCCTCTCGAAATCTAAAATTTAAACATAAAACATTGTAGCGGGATTGATGGCTTTATCAAAGAAAACTCAAATTTTATTGATTCAAAACGTTTCGTTGCTTAATTATTAACTTTCTCAAGAGTTCAATTATCTAATGAGCTATAATAATATATAATATATATAATGAGCAGCGGAACTTATTTTGTTTAGGGACATTAAAATAAAATACACCAAGTTTTTATACCCAACGTTATATTTGTGTAAATTGTTTAAAGGTGTATGAGTCGACTTTTTGCAAAATAAGTTTAAAGATCATCACCAACATGGAATCAATGTTGATTTCTAAAACCCCCATCCACTCAATCTCCTACCAATTCCGTCGTTTGTATGCAAAACTAAAATTAACAAAGTGGAGCAAACAAACGATTGCTGGAATATCTGCAGTTGCGATTGCAGATAGTAAGAATAATGGTCAGTGAAAACATTACAAAAGAAGAATGGCAATTCCTTCACTGTGCACGAACAAACAGTCTCCAAACTAATTACAAACAGAGAAAATCACTTAATGAAACACTCTGCTGAGCATGCGGCAAAGGCACTGAGACACGAATAAATGTCTTGTTTCTCTGCAAAAGAAATAGTCCCATGATTATTCCTCGACATAATGCGGTGATACATATTGTCGGAAAAACAATATCATCGGAAAAAATCAAACCTACAAATAATTAAAGACAGTGAGTTCGTATAAAGCAGAAAAAGTCGAAAAGCAGAGTCGACTTAAAAATATTCAATAATGGTACAAAAGAACTCTGGCTGATCGATGTCAAAAGACCGTATAATACGCTTAAAAGTCTAAAGAAAGCAAGAAAAGACCATGAAACGAAATATATAAAGCGGAAAGATGATGTCAAAAAGCACCACAAATGATGGAAATTTCGACTGGGTACCCTGGTGGTGGGTTCCTTGAGTTCCTTGCCGAGTGAAAACGAAACTATACTCAAAACATTAAGGCTCTAACATACGTCAACAAAAAATCTGAGACGCATGTTTATGGTCTGCCATGTCAAGTATTGTACTTTGACATAGAGCAAACACAACAGCGGCTAGTGGAACCCCCTCACATCAAATGCAGCGACTGTTGTTCCTGCGGCAGATGCGGCAGTAGTAGGGTACAAAAAAGACACTAGTAATGCACTCCAATGAACGACTCTAGCTCGGAGTGTTCGTTTATTATTCGAGGATAACGATAAGTATTCAAAACAGGAATGTGGCTGTTTTGTATGTACTTTGATAATAAAATACTTTAATAATTTTATTAATAATTTTACTAATTTTATTTATCAAAAAATTACCATTCCCCAGGCTTGTCCCCTGGATCCGCCTTGGTGCAAAAACATATATTGCATCTGTCTGAGTCTGCAAAGTACATGGTTACATTCTCTTGATAATTAAAGAAAACTGATTTTTTTGTTCCAGGAGAGAGAGGATTCCATTCTTGCAACCTTAAACCCAGATAGTCTGCATTTCTCTTTGAAAATCTTAAATCTCTGACTTATATATGTATAAACTTATTTGGTTTGTATAGACCATCTAAAGAGCCTGTAGGCTCAATATCATTCTTGAAAGACATTTGGGGCCCAAATCTCTGACTAAATCCTATGTTGTGAATTTAAATATTGTTTAAATCATTCATTTCTCTTATTATTAGATTCACGTGTTTTGAATTTATTTATATTCATAACTGTCTTTGTAATGTAATTAATTTATGTATTTTTAGCGAAATAAAATTTTGATTTGACTTACAACAGTTTATTCCACTTAAAACTTTTTACAATTTCATCATGGAAAACGTCTTGAAGTTTCGAATATTCGATTACGATCCAAACTCCTTTTGTGCCTCTTCAAAATCCAATCATGGGATACATACTAGAATGTTAAAAAAAATTCTCAGAAAGTAAAGCCCAGGGTCCTAAAAGATGAAGTTTGATGAGATAATTAACCTGTCAAAATTTGAATTGTTTTATGTGTGAGTAAGTGACCTCTCAATGCTACAAAAGTTTCAGCAATTTTGTATGCAATTCCATAGCGACAATTTGCTATTATTTACAAATGTTTTCAAAAAATTAACATTTTTTTACTTACATTTTATTCTATTTTATATTAAACTCAATGCTGACTCCATTTTGTTTTCATGCAGACAGAGATTTTTGTCTTATAACATTTTTAATTGACAAGTCATTTTAAGTGGAAGATCTTCTGCAAAAGGTTAACAATTTTGATTAATTAGCATGTATTTTAATATGATATATAGATTAGCATTTTATTTTCACATAATTTATTAGAAAACCATCAGCTATACTTAGTATACTACCTATAGTGAAATGATGCAAAGGATTCTAGACCACAGGTTTTGGTATGAAGTAAAATAACCAAATTAGTAATTAATGTCAAGTTATTAAATAATACGCATGTAATTACCAACAAATAATTCAATATTTTCATTTTTTCATGCAATTGTTAACATGCATAATTAATTATTTGAAATAATTATTTTACCTAATGGTTATAATGTTCTAAAAGTATACGCCAACAATGCATTCCCTACTATTTATCCTATGACTTTATTAGATGACTGACTCTTCAAAACATCAGACCCAAACGCGATCTTCCACAAATGTTTGGTTAGTCAAACAGTTAATTCCAATTATCAATGTCGTTGATGATGGATGTCGTCAGCTGCAAACAAATGGTGAAGTGTTGTGTCGACTATTCTTTGACTAGAAAACATAAAAGCTAACTATGCCTAACAGTTGCTCCCAGTCATCAGTGAAGTAATGCAGATCTGGTTTGTAGCCAACATTCCAACAATTAAAAAATTCCATGCCGTTGAAAAACTCAAAAGGTTATATGAACATCATGTAAAGGCTGGAAAGAATAAATCCAGGAAGACTGAACGACAGACTGAAGTGGGAACCGAGTTTACCATCTTACTGACAAAATTATTCGATATCTCTCATGCAGATTCAGAACAAATGATTCGTATTAGAGAAGAATGGCTGTTTCTGCAGTATCAGAGAGGAGACAGAAAGATGGTCATGGCTGATGAAAACAAGGATTTCAAATAAAGACAGTAGAAAAACAGAAAAGAATGTATGCCGAAACACAGAGAGAGAAAAGAATGCAAGAAAAAGATGATTATGTAAATATGGTTGCAACTGAAGCAGTATCATCCACTGATTCTAGTTGTGATGATGGCGATAATGATGATGATTGTAAAATAACCTATTTACCCGTCCGAAGTGAAAGGCAAATACCTTATTCTACTTGATATACGATCTAATAAACTTACCAAATTAACAAATTGAGTGAGTTTAGTACAAATCAAACTATCAAAGTTAAACAATAAAATGTTAATTTTTTTAATGATAACCGAATACAATAATTATCTGTATAAAACAATTATGAACACAAAACTTGTGGTCCGCAAAAGTTCTCGTACGATGATTACGGTACTAGTAAAATGAAATTTGTACAGATATTTTGAGATATTATAGAATTAAATTTAAATTAATTAAATAAAATATTACACAATCAACAAATTTAGAATAATTATAAATTTGTATTATATAACTATTACGGGGTCGAGAGCAGAATTAACCTTTGACTCCTTTTATTCTGTATATAACTGATATATGTGTGTTTGTGATTTAGTTTATTTAAATATATTTTAGTGCAGATCTTTGTCTTCTAACATGGCGACCTACGCAAATTTCCTCAATCAGATGATTCCGAAAGCGTTCAATGGACAACAAGACATCAACGAATTAATTACGGATTGCAATAGATTCTTTGAAATTTTCAAAATTGAAGGACACGTCCTAAATGTATTCGTCAAAGAATAGTGGCCAAGGATCTCATTTCAATTTCCGAAGATAACCAAATTCGATGAACGGTTGAAAGCGGCTTTTGAGAAACAATCTTCATTAATTCAGGATTTTATGAATCTATACAATTACGAGAAAGGAAGTGATCCAGCTGCACTGTGTTTTCAGAAGATCGATACAATGGTCAACAAACTGTTGTCTCACAAATGGAATAAAGAGGAATTAACGTCCTATTTCGTGATCCATTGTGTGAAAAATGTGGAAACAAAGAAAGAGTTAAAAATGCACAATGCGATGAATATTGAAGACATCAAAAGTATTGTCAAGAAAATGGAATATGTTCTAGAAGACAATGACGTACCAGTCCTCAATCGAAAAGAAACTTTTGCTCAGATGGTGAAAGAGAAAAGAAACTTTCAGAATATACCGGCAAATAACTTCTCGAGAAACACTTCAAATCAGAGAAAATATTATGCGAATTCAAAGATGTGGAATCAGAAAGAAGATATCAAATGCTTCAACTGCAAAAAAGAAGGACATTCCTACAAAAACTGCAACCAAATTCGGAAAATCCAATGCTATAGATGCAAAGAAGAAGGCCATATCCGAAGGAACTGTCTAAACATATGCTGTTCAACGGGCAAGAAGCAAGGACATTTTAGTTACCAGTGTTTTGAGAAACAACAAGGCCAAAATGGTAATTATAGATTTAACAACTTCAGACAAGAAGAAATGACAACGTGGCTGCAATCAATTCAGAAATGAGACTCTTAGAACGTGGAGAATACGAAAAAAAGACGAAATTGATAATGATTATTGAAAAGATCGGGCTCCGTCATCAGGAGAGATGATTGTAGCCATCCACTAAATGGAGGTAATTTTGTTCTCCATCCGTATGTAAATAGTTTATTTTATAAAAAGTGTAATATTTTAAATTTTAATAAATCTAGTAATTTTGATTATCTTAGTAAAAATAGGGATAATAAAAATAATAAATGTAAAAATGTATGTATTGAAAATAAAAGAAATTAAATTACTACAAATAAAAATGTTAAAAGTAATTCTATTAAATAATGAAAGTAAATTTTTTTATGATGATAATTTTTATTTGAATAATGATTTTAAAATTTATTTGTTAGATAAAATTAAACATGTAAATAGTAATATCTCATGCCCCACGATAAGGTGAAAATCACGTATAAGATTATGAATGGTAGGCTTAGTATTAAGATTAGGATTAACGAATTTTTTGCATATTGTCTTTTAGATACTGGCACCCGTATAAGTGTGATAGATAGAAGTTTGATTGATAAATTAAAGAACGTGAATGTAACGGATTCAGAAGATAAAATATATTGTGCGAATGATAGTTCGTTGAAAATCTATGGAAAAGTAGTTATTAATGTTAAAATTGATTGTCATATAATGTATATTGTCATATAATGTTAGGAAATGTATATAAACGATAATACGCAACGATGATTTGAATGTACCTTTTGTCACAATAATTCGTAAATGTAACTAAGGGCAATGAATAAAAACAGTTATTTGTAACAGTAATTAGAGATAATAATTATCGTCTACGATTGAATCTGTTACTGTATAGGAATTGGTAACCGTTATTTGGAATCGGAACTAGCGATAATAATTATCGTGGCTGATTAAACTTGTAACTGTATAGGAATGACAAGCTTATACCGAGCGTTATTACTTCGCAGCATATTTACAGATACAGGTAAGGAGATTAATTAATTGTGATAGATTGTTAATTCAAAAATCAATACTCATTTGAATTTTGATTTTTGAATTTTATAATAATTAATTGCCATGGCTTAAATGGAGTAAATTATTATTTCTTCTTTGCTGATCTTTTTCCTTTATCTTTCTGACTTCTTGCTTAAAATAAATATAATTCTTGACATGCATTCTTACAAAAATACACATAAATAAAAATAATAAAATGATTCA
The DNA here is from genome assembly GCA_001938485.1 of Girardia tigrina. NCBI lineage: Eukaryota > Metazoa > Platyhelminthes > Tricladida > Dugesiidae > Girardia > Girardia tigrina. The sequence goes on from MQRK01171749.1 coordinate 11,730, forward strand.
AAAAACATTTACAATTTCTAGTGAATTAACCTTTTTCATACATAAAAAATATTATACCTTTACATGAAATATGTTTGAGAGTGGTATAAAAAATAAAGAAAGTAAAAATGAAATTTTAAGTAAATATACAATCGGCTCTTGAATAATAAAAAAAATAAAGTAAAGAGTATCACAATGATAATAATCCATGATTTATTAGATATCACCTAAAAAGTGTCTCAAAACCATCACATGTATGACTGAATTGTCGTTTGTGTTTCCCAATGTTATGATATTTGATTGTCTATTTCATCTTGGGCAATCTTTGTGGTGCTGAATACAGAACGAATGCCTATGTAACCTTTGTCGTAACGACGAAAACTTAAAATTATATACAAAAATGTTGATAGCACTAAGCTTTGTTCCTGTGGAAGATGTTGTTGCAGCATTTGATGACTTGAATGACAATAGACCTGAGTATCTTGAAAATATTTATAATTACTGGGAATATAACTATATTAGGCGCTTGAGACGCAATCGATGTGGTGAACCTCTGTTTCCTATCACAATATGGAATATGCGAGAACAAGCTGCTAAAGGTTTACCTCGAACTAATAATTCAGTTGAGGGTTGGCATAATGCATTTCAGTCATCTGTTGCTTGTCATCATCTTACAATTTACACATTGATCAATCATTTCCTTCGTGAACAACACTTGACAGAGCAAACTATAAGTCGTATATTTAGTGGAACGTCTTGCTGCAATTATTCCTACTTATAATGGACGTGATTTTAAGGAGTATTTGCACGCAGTAGCTCTTAATATTGACATTTAGATTGTCTCTTTTAGGTAATTATTTAATTGATAATAAATTTGTGTTTTTAATCTATTGTTTAGTATATTAAATTAATATTGGCATTAAGATTGATATTGACATTAATTATTTCTAATATATTTTAAATAAATCATTACAATAAAATCCAATACTTATAATTTGTCAATGACTCAAAATATCTTTAGCAAAAGGTAAATAATAATATAAAATTTTCAAAAAAATCTATTAATTTTATTAAATATTAAGTAATTGAAAAAAAGTTTTGCAATCCCCTTTTAGCGCATTTTTCGCGCACGCTTTTGTCGGTGCGCGCATTTGTCGCAAAAATTTTTCTGGGAACTCATGCCGCCATCATATTTTTGAAATCCTTGCTGCAGCAATCTTTAATCTATTTTTTAGATCGTCTGGCCCACAAATTGCAATATTCTGGAGATTCAAGCAGCAATGGCCTTCTCTTGACCAAACAAAATATTCATCACTTGACAATGACACTACTGGCTACAGTTTGCCATCCAATAAAAGGATTTGACTAGAGGAAAAGAGAAGAGAAGTTGTTGAATTTCTTCAAATGCAACTGGAGTTGGAGAGTCAACCACGTAAAGATTACCTTGAATTTATAAGGCTGTCACTTATAACATTGGTTGCGGCAGAACCTATTACAGGCATCACAGGTGTGGTAAAGTTTAATCCTCCTGGAGCATACCACGGAGAACGCTGGATGGTCAAGGGACTCTACTGTCTCAAAATATTATGCTTCAGCGAACAGATAAAATTAAATCAACATGAATTACAGGCACTGCGGTGTATTTGTCTATTTACAGTTGCATTGTATGTAAATACCTGGTTTACTGCACCAATTAGCACAAATGCTCCTTTAAATTACCGCCGCTTTCTCCAAAACTTGGAATGCGACGAAATCGTGGATTAGGTAGTTGGAACAGCAGCCTCAACAAAATTAAGAGGTTACCTGTGGTACGTCAGTGAGTACTTAGTTGCAATGGTACTTTTCTCGAATGAGGTTTATGTCGAAGAAAAGGCAGCTATTGTAGCTGCTTTTAAGAAGCCTCTTATGAAGGAAAACCTGAGAAAAGTCGATTCAAAAACAATTACCACCTTTCAGATATTGACCTTATCAGACTTTGTAACTCACAGATCCCTCAATCTCTTCCATCCGATGAAACTTGATCAGGAATTTCTTAACTGTAACCCATTAACATGGGCTAAAAACCCGGAATTTATGAAAGGTCTCAGCAATTCGTGAAGTGAATGACTGTGCAGAACGGGCTGTAATGCTGGCTACCGACTTTAACTTGGTTTTGACAAAAGATGAAGAGTAACATCAGCTTATTTTCCAAGTTGTAGAATAGCCCAGATAGATGATCAGCCAGCCGCTGAAAATGAATTTCGTAGATCTCATACAGAACAATTGAGTTTCAAATGAGTTATGGATTGATAGCATACAATGCCCCTACTTTCATCGACCGTGTGACTGTATGTTTCACTGAAAGTACGAAAAATGTGAACAATACCCAGAACAGGGAAAATGTATAATATTTTGGATAGTTGTAAAGCCTAACATAACTGTTAATTTCTTAACTAATTTAGTAATACAATTTCATCAGTAAATGTTGTCTTTTATACAATTTTGATTCACAAAATTGACCTTTTTCTTCATAAATATGTGAAAATGTCAATTTTTAAAAAATTTTCTGTTGTTGAGAGGTCACAAGACATGATTTATTTAAGACTGTATCACAAAATAGCGAGTGGGCCAAGTTGTACTGAAAATTTTTTTTCACCCCATTGTAATATAAAACAATCTAATACACACCATCACATAATATTTCCCGACGGCCAAGATTTCTGATGATCATAGACTAAATGCTCTCATCAATTTTGTTTCTCACTCGGTTTTTGACCTCATCCAAGATTGTTCTACTTGTGATCAATCTATATCTTTATTAACGGGAATTTTTCTTCGGCCAAAGATAAGTATACGATCGATAAATTATATCAACTCGAAAACAAGCAACCGATGAGAATATTGATCAGTATATATTAGCTTCCCACTACTTAGCACGGGGTATAGGTCTTTTTGGCGCCGTTTTTTGCATATTTTTATATTTTATTTTAAAAAAAAAGTTTAGACTAATAATAAATAATTTGAAATATACTTTTGTTTATGGTAACCAAATTTATAAAGGCTTTAAAAATTTATTATTAATTTATATATTTTATAATTCTGTGCCAAAAACGGCACCAAAAAGACCGGCTCCCTTTGCACGAGACTATAATTTCAAAGACGTTTCTAAAATTGTCAATAGGGAAAATAATATCAGAGATGCGTTTATTTATTGGAATACTAACCCCAGAGATAAGTCAGCGTCTTTTGGAGAACAGTATCAACCTATCTCTTCCATCGTTGCTGACTGGTGCCAAAACTGTACTAGTACGTTATCATATTAGAAACAAAGAAGACCATTTGGTTGACAAAGCTTAAATCATCTCTGTAAGTCATAAATACGCAGTTGTACGTCTGACCAATGGCCATGAAGACACAGCAAGTCTACGAGATCTATATCCATTCCCTATTCAAGAAGCAACTACGAACAGCTCATCCCAACAAAGGACAGAAGGCCAACAGAATAATGATCCCGACTCAGTTGGTCCGGGTACCGAGAACCCAATGAAGGAGAAAAATAGGGAATATGCGCTCCTCAGTTCAGACACCAATGTACTTCTCCAAAGATCGATTAGATCACCGTACGTCAATCATCCCGACAAAGCAAAACCCCTTGAAGAATAATCATCGACATGGACTAGTTTACTTTCTGCCTTGTATCGGACTTAGTTTTTCAGTTATCTTTTTAGTTGATGTTACTTTTTGTGTGTATGGGTGAATGTTAACAATTTAAATATTGTTTAAATCATACATCTCTCTTATTATTAGATTCACGCGTTTTGAATTTATTTAAATTCATAACTGTTTTTGTAATATAATTAATTTATATGTTTTTTAGTGAAATAAAGCTTTAATTCGACTTGCAATATCACACAAATCAAATTGGTTAATGAAATGAGGACTTCACAAACTTTTTTTCCATGTTTCCCGCTATAGCTTCGTTTAATTATTCTTTGTAAAAAATAATTCAAACAACTAAATAACACTCTGATCACTGATGGAAATATTCTTAAACTAATTGTGTATATGCATAACTGTATTAATCAGTAACCAGAACTAACTATGATAATATATAAATTTTATTAATATTTATATAACTTATAATACTTAGTAAACAATAATAATAGAATAAAACTGTGACAGAATAAAACATTATGTCGTTATGATAATAATTTAACAAAAAATAAAAAAATCACCTCTCAACCTCAACGACAAAAAAAAACTACATGAGTTACAAAAAAAACTCCTGTCACGGAAAAAAACAGATAATATTAGGTTGTTTAAAAAAATAATGTCGTTTTTTGAATGGTCCTGATTTTCGATCATGTTTTGAAATAAATCTTTCTCATTTATTTATGTTTTAAACATAATTTTAAAGCTTATGAAAAACTCTATATTTCTATGATACCTTGTTTAAAGGTTAACTTTAAAATAAGGTGTTTATTTAAATAGTTGTCAATATGTAAAAAGTGCAATTACGAGCAATTTTTTATATGAATTCAAATTTGGAAACAAAGCATCGGAGGCCGCCCGTAAAATCAACGGTGCATTGGGCAATTGAACTATAAACAAACGTATGCCTCAACGTTGGTTCAAAAAATTTCAACGAGATGAGACCCTCAAAGATGATGATTGCCGTGGACGGAAACCTGAAAATGAAAATTTGAAGGCTCTAGTAGAAGCAAATCCACGCACAACAGTTCCAGAGCTTGCGTAGGAACTAGGTATCAAGACAGAAACAATTTCAAACCATCTACGTGAAATTTGAAAGTCGAACAAATTGGATAAATGAATTTCATACGAATTAAATGACAATCAAAAATGGCGTCGTTTTGAGGCATCGTCTTCACTTCTTCTGTGGAACAAGAATGATCCGTTTCTGAACCGAATTGTAAAGTGTGATTAGAAGTGGATTCTCTACGACAATCGTAGATGCTCTTCTCAATGATTGGACCACAGTCAAGCTCCGCAACCTTTTTCGAGGCCGAAATTGTACCAAAAAAGATGATGGTGACTGTTTGGTGGTTTGCAGCCGGTGATATTCCTCATAGCTTCCTAAATCTAGGAAAAACAATTACATCAGAGAGATACTGTCAGGAAATTGTCAAAATGAACCAGAAATTCTTACAACAACCTGCAATAGTCAATAGGAAGGGACCTATTTTTCTCCACGACAACGCTCGGCCACAAATCACACGTCTGACAATGCAACTGTTGAACGAACTTGGCTATGAAACTTTGAGTGATCCACCATACTCACCTGATCTCTCGCTCATTGATTATCACTTTTTCAAACATCTTGATATTTTCCTCCAGGAGAAATACTTCAAAAATAAAAGGGATGCTAAATCTGCCTCCAACGATTTCATCGCCTCCAGAAAGCCAGAATTTTATGCAACCGGAATAAATAAACTTGTGCAACGTTGGCAAAAGTGTATTGATGCTAACGGTTTTTATTTCGATTAATAAAGTTGATTCAACGCTACCTTTAAATATTAAGGTTAATAAACGACATTATGTTTTAAACAACCTAATCATAATAATAATAATAAACTTTATACACTTACAAAAAATATATGTCCCAGATGACAAAAAATCGTAATCAGAATATATAATTAAAATATGATATTTAATGTAAATATGAATATTTACATTCTTCATCTAAGAAGTCTTAGGTCTCGGCGAATTTATTTCATCTTACTGTAAAAACCAAATTAAAATTTGCGCAAATTAAATTTGAATTTAATGCGACATTAGGATGTTCGAATGAATTCAAAAAATGTGAAATTCAAAAAATATGGGTAAACTTTGTATGTCAATCAGTAAATTGGATATATATATATATATATATATATA
>MQRK01171752.1:23939-37652 GCA_001938485.1 Girardia tigrina
ATCAATGTTCAAACAGCACTCTCAACTAATTTGTTAAGAGTTTTCGATTAGACTTACGTAAGTGATTGTATAATCATTCATTTTCTTATATAAAAGCAATAAAAAAGAACATAATCAGTCATCTGATGATGACGGTTAAACCGTCGAAATATATTATCCTAAAATATATTTTTAAATGGCGTTTATTTGTTTTTTCTGAAAGCATTTTTATTGAAAATTTCAGTGTTTCGAGTATAAAAAATCGTATAACAAAAGTTTTTATTTCTGTTTAATGCAAAGTTTGGAAATCATATCTCGAGACAAAATGATATTTAAGAAATTACGGTTACGAAAATCGCATTCATTCTAATACCAGTCTAATATTTATTTATTAATATACAATCATTTCTTTATTGATTATAAAATCATTTCAAAAATTTACCTTACAGCATTAGTGAGGCAGTGAGTGACTTGGGCTTTTATAAGATAAGATTTTAGTAAAACACCCCACAAAAAAGTATTAAGAAAATTAAAAATCCATCAGGGATCACTAATAGATGAAAAAAAAGAAATAAAAAGAAGCTTCGTGAAAAAATAGTTTAATTTTAATACATAGACTGCTTCTAGAGATGTAGTTCTTGTTCTTCACGAATGATAGTAATTTATTCAGATGATGAACAAAACCTAAAGTTCTTTAGAATTAAAAGACTAAAGAGATTTATGGATTTCTGAATTTGATATTTGAGAGGATAGTATGACGGATTATTTGAGGATTTGGACTATGAAAATGTAGTGATAGACAAATCGAATAAGCATGTCGATTAGTAAAAATGTCGATTGGAAAAGTTCCGTTTGCGTTCGAAATATAAATAAACAAAACTGCTTGCTGAAATCAGCTTCTGAGAATCTTATTCTTATGTAATTGTTGTAGAATCATCATTTTCGTTCACCATATGTTTCTGATTTAAGTTCCAAAAGGTCATTATTATGCTAATGTCACCATAACTGAATTCATTTTAGATTGTTTTGATTTCTTTGAAACTAGGAAAGTGTGACTAACATTTTTGGTAGGAATAGTTAAAATATTCAGATAAGCCTCCACCGGTTCAAGAAACATCTGACATAATAGATTTTGAACTATTTGTTTTTTCAATAAGGTAAGGACCCCGATTGTTTAACCTTTGTACAAGTGTTCTATTATAGATTTAATGTATTGATTAAATCCAAACTTCCGTAACTTCGTCTTCTCAAAATACTGATTAGTGAACATTCTACTGATTAAATTCAAACTTGCGAAATGTAAATTACATTAATAATGTCAATCATTCTTTCTTTTTTCAATAAATTATTTTTAAATTAAAAAATATATTGGCTGCATTTCTATCTATTTTCATTTATTTACTATAAATAGGGTTAAAAACAAAATTTATTTATTAAAGTTTAAGTAAATATCTCAAATAAAAATCGTTTTAATCCTCGAACAGCGGGAAATGTGCTTATCGCTTTTTACGATTTTTAGACAAATTCTTGATGCAGTCTTAAATTGTCATTTATGTTCTTACATTCTCATTAATACAATCATTTAAAATAACTTTGTTGATCAAAGAGTCAACTACCAGTTTTACAACGTCCGAATAAACAAGCCTAAATTGTTTAGAAATTGGATGGTGATAAAATAACAGTTTTGCTTTAATCTAATCCACGTATGACAAGAAGAGAAGCAAGACATATCCACATCAAGCGTCAAAAATTGTTAGTCGCATTTATGCGATTGTCGTTATTTGACATTTCAGAATTCATATTTAACACAAAAATTTACCAATATAACAAATATACATTTTCAAACAAAATTTATCCTATATTTTATTCTAATTTTAATTTATCAAACTCTATAACTTTAATTGTAATTTTAATTTATTTAAAATGTTAACTAAATTCTTTTTATTCAAACTTGTTAGTTGTAAAATTTATAATTAAAATGTATTTTAAATATAAATAAAATTATTAAATTTAATTTATACTAAACTTTAATTTCTTTCAAATTATTTTGTAAAAAATATTTAAGTTAATTTTAATTTCTTTAAAAGTAATTCCGTTACGCATTATAAATTTTATCCAGTTTATTATTTATATTAAAATTCTTATTTTAAAATTTTCACTAATTATTTTCCTATAAAAAAACTTTTTCGATTTTAAACTCTTTCTTGTTTTACATAATTATTTACTTTTTGTTGAAATTTTAAATTAAAAAAATCAATTATATAGCAAAATTGAAAATTTTAACTAACTCCTCATAAAAAAACGTAAACATTTGGATTCGTCATTAATTTCAAAATATGGTTGAAATGTGAACTGAAAACAATCATTAAATGAAGCATATAGCCCTTTGCGATTCCCGTCTTTTAACAAGAAAACAACGATACATTTTAATAAGTTTAATTAATGGTTTCAAAAATGTATTGTTTATATTAACGCCAAACACCGAAGATCATTTAGGAAACGTAGTGGGCCTGCCAAAATGATCTAAAGGGCAGAAATTCATGAAAAAAGATTGTTTTACATTTATTGGAATTTTAAAGGAATAGCGTTTTTAGAATTCCTTCGACGCTATAAAACCATTAATTTAGACCAGGGGTGCTCAGACTTAAACCATTGGCGATCGAGAATGTTCGAATATGATAAAAAGAAAAGAAATGTTCCTGTAGAGGCATATAACACAAAAAGAGAAAATGAATGGAGAACAGTGGAAAATAAAAAAAGAACACCAAGACTACAGAACGAGAAATTCATAGAACAAGAAACAAGAAGAAATTTTAAAGTTCGAAAAATTACCTGTTGGGCATGCCACGAAGAAGGGCATGTTAGAAGAGAGTGTACAAACGTAAAGTGTAGTCATTGTAATTTAAAAGGGCATTTAAGAACACAGTGTTATGAAAACCCTAATAGGTTTAGGGAGCGTGATCAATGGAAAAGGGATTATGGAAATAATCGATGAAACAACAGGCAAAATTACTCAAATCAACGGTATAGAGAACGGCCAACATACAAGAATTGGAAATACCCAGTAGCAGAAGTGGACGAACTAGATGATGAATTGCACATAAGAGAAGACTCTAGAAAAGGAGACTATTCTGAAGGAACGTATAGAAGAGAAGATGGCCAAAGACTGGAATATTCCGTAGGTAATAGAACATTCAGAAATTATCAGAGAAACGAGGACGCACGATCTCAGAGAGAAGTGATCAGTGTGCTACAACAGGAACACATTGTAGGTGTATGATTGAATGTATGTATGAATGTGTTTGTGATTTTATGTTTGATGATGTGTTTGAAAAAATTCTTCTGGAGATGTGTAGATTAGATAATGAGCCTGAAAAAGACGATGATATGTGAATATAGATATAGATATAATATCGATATAATATCTATATATCCATATAGATATGAATATGGATATAGAAAATAAGAAAAAAATAAAAAAATAAAAAAAGAATGCTGAAGATGTATTGATATTACCGAAGTTTAACATAAATTATAAAGAATTGAAAGGTAGACCAAGTATAGAGTTCCGAATAAAGAATAAAAATATCAAATGCCTGTTAGATACATGAGCTCGAGTCAACGTTATTAAAGCAAAAATAATTAAAGATATGATAGATGTCAAGATCAAAGAAACTAAAAGACGTATACATTGTGCGAATGATTCAGAACTTATAAACTATGGTATTGTTCAACTTAAAGTGATAATTGAAAGAATGCAGAAAACAGTGGATTTCTTTGTGGTCAAAGTTTTAGATCCAGAAATGATTGCAGGAATAGATTTCTTGGACAAATTCAGGATTAAGTTAAAGAGAGAACCATCAAATACTAATGAGTTACTGGTAATACGAGACAATCCATCAGACGAGGATAGGCTGAGGAGAATAAAAGAGCTGTTTGAAAACAAAATTGACAACCAACTAATGGAACTTTTAATACAATGTAAATCAATATTTATGGCCACCAAATGGAACGACTTCACTGACCAAGCAAGAGATCGAAACGCATGGAGAATCAGTTTTAGTGAAACCATATCGACAACCAAAACATTTTGAGGAGAAACTGGACGATATTATTCGAAATGATGAAAAAAACGATATTATAGAGAAATGCAGTTCACCGTGGAATTTCCCTCTAGTCTGTGTTTGGAAAAAGGAGAAACAGGACATTCGAGTGTGTGTAGATTTTCGGCAATTGAATATAATCACGGTTAGACCTGCATTCCCAATGCTGAATGTTGAGGAAATGCTGAATACACTAAATAGAGCAAAGTATTTTAGCACAATCGATTTAGGAAACGCATACCATCAAGTGGAACTTGAAAATTAATCAAAAGTCAAAACAGCATTTTCAACAAAGGATGGCCAATGCTGTTTCAAGAGAATGTCATTTGGAATTGCGGCGACACCAGCAACGTTTCAAGAACTGATAGTTAGAGTTTTGGGTGAATTAAATTGGAAAGAGGCAGCTATGTATTTATACGATATATTAATTTTCGCAAAAGACAAGGAAGAACACCTCAAACGAATTGAACTTGTATTTAGTAAAATAAAGCAATCGAGTCTGAGAATTAATCCAGATAAATTTCTCTTTTTGGTTGAAAAGACAAAGTTTTTGGGATATGCGATCAGCAGAGATGGCATAGAAACAGATCATACAAAGATCGATGTGATTAGCAAGTTTCAGAATCCTTCATGTGTAAAACATTTGAGAAGCTTTTTAGGTTTAACGAACTATTACAGGAAATTCTTAAAAGATTATGCAAAGTATTCAAAAGTATTGGAAGGACTATGGGGAAAGAATAAAGAATAAAAGCTAATATGGACGGAAGAATGCAACGAAGCGTTTCAAAAATTAAAGGAAAAGATGATCAATACACCAATACTAGCATACCCAGATTTGGAAAAGAATTCATATTGGACACGGACGCTAGTTTTGACACCATTGGTGCGGTGCTTTCACAGAATAATATATATAGAGAGAAAGAGTGATTACATATGGATCCCACAAAATGTACAAACACGAATAGGGATACTGTATTGCGAGAAAAGAACTGCTGGCAATCTACTATTTTACACAACACTTCAAGCACTATCTGTACGGCAAGAAATTTTTATTAAGAACGGATCATAAAGCCATTACCTTTTTGATGACGACAAAGAACCCAATCACTCCGCAATTTCAAGCTTGGATAAATTTTCTCAGTGGGTTGGATATGACAATGGAATACCGGAAAGGTGAAAAACACTCTAACGCCGATGCAATGTCGAGAAATTCCTGTGAAATGTATGTACAATTTCAAACTATGCATGAGGAACCTAAGAAGGTCAAAGTTAAAACAAGAATCCTATCGTTAGACGATGAATCCAAAGGATTCAAATGGCAGAAAGAAAATGATGAGATAAAACCGATTAAATCAGATATCAGAACTGGGAAAACAAAGAAATGGTTACTGAAAGATGATATCGTAACGACAATGGATAACAAATACTGGATTCCGAAAGGTAAAAGGACTGAATTCGTGGAAGAAATACACAAGATGCTGTGTCACGCTGGTAGCAAGAAAGTTTATAATTATTTGAAAGATGATTTCGATATGGAAGATATAAGAAAAACGGTGAAGGAAATTGTACAATGTTGTATGAATTGTCAAAAAAGAAAGACCCTAACAACAAAAACAAAAGAAAAACATATTAAACAATCTGCTGATGAACAATTCCAAAAAATATATATGTATGTCTGCGGACCTTTAAAAAGAAATATTAATGGATGTCAATACATACTCGTGATAATCGATCAATTTAGCAGATACATCAGTTTGAACGCGGTAGCTCATCAGGACGAGAAAACCGTGCGAAAGGTATTACTAGACAAATGGATTTTGAAATACGGACCACCAAAAGAAATCCATGTCGATAGAGGAAAAACATTCGAATCAGCCCTTTCTAAAGAAACAGCAAATAAATTTAAAGCTGAGATAGTATATTCCAGTCCTTATCACCACAATACCAATGGGATTGTTGAGAGACAATTCAGAACAATTAGGGATGCCATGAATATACGGATGAAAGATGAGGTCCACAAAGATTGGACGGAAATCCTGCCAGAAATAGAGTTTATGCTAAAATGCACAATTCAGGCAACCACGGGGAAATCTCCAGCAGAAATAATTTTTGGTAAGAAACTAAGACAATGGTGGAAAAACTGCGGGGAAAAAGACATATCGAGAAGAAAATGAATAAAAGCACGACACAGACGAAACGAGTATTCCGAATTGGAGATAAAGTGCTTAAAAAGAAAGAAAACGTAACGAAGGATGAGGATCGATATATTGGCCCAACCAAAATAAAGAACCGACGACATGAAGTTACGAGATACAATTAGATGATGGTTGAATATTGATCAGAAGTGTGGAATGGCTAAAGCCATTTAAATCGAAGGGGATGTGAGGAATATCTTAAATTTGGTATGTTGAAATTGGTTTGTTGAATTTTGTATGTTGAGTTTAGTATTTGGAAATGTGTTTCTCCCACCTAGATGGAAAATTGATATTTTAGATGTTCACAATAAATAATTATTCGAGTATAATTTGCATTTTAAAGTACAGCATAAGATATTTAAAAAACTTTAAAATTATTAAATCGTTTCAAATTTTCATATTAAAAATTTAAATAAAGTAAATAACTTTTAACTAAGTTTTAAATTAAATAAATGTTCTTTCTCTACATAAAATCATTTTTGAATGGAATTAATATGTAGATAAAATTATTACTAAAATTACAAAATTTGAACTTTAAAAATAAAATCTGAAAATAATGAAAAATTTGTTCGAATAATTGTTTATTAACAAACATTAGTAAAAATTATCAATTTAGAACGATGTCGAATTACGAAAGCTTTGCTGAGAGTTGTCCAAAAGACAATTCTGATTGTATTGAAAATAAAAGTTCGAAAACCCATGTTGGTGTTCTTAATACCTATGACGAGGACATCATATCTTTGAGAGATGACTTTCTTGCTGACAAAGCCAAGAATATTTATGAATTATGACTAATTAATTAACCAGAAAGATGAAAGAAAGTGATTGAAAATAGATGACGATCATCTCATTTTTTGAAAATAAAAGTTTTACAAAACAAACATGTTATAGCAAATCCAATATTACAAATATTAAATAAAAAATCGCCTGTGTGGTGGAGAATTAAGTTATTAAAATTCTTCTCAGAACTCGTCTTATATTTCTGAGAAAGGAATCTAACTATAATTGTTTTTACTAGGTCTAAGAATCCTTTAAAAGCATATCTATCCAAGGACAATATGTAAAATAAACGAATGTAGATTGCGGCTTTGTACTGTTTGAAAGGCATAAAATTTTGTGTCTCCTGAAATGAAGAATATTATTCATTTTTTATTCCAATATAAATCCAAAAACTCATACGAATGATAAAAAATCTATTAGCAATATTGAAAATAACTCCCACTAATATTATCAATTCTCGTAACTATATTAAAATGATTCATAATTAATAACCTTCGTATTTTGTATTTGTCTGCTATCGTTTGTTAATGAATAAATTGTTCTAAAGTGGTATACTATAGTAGAAAAGAATCCAGAAACAACTAACTTATACACTAGATCCTCTTCTAGAATAAAAAATAAAAATACAGAAAATATTTTCAAAACAATATATTAATTACAACAGTTCGAACGGAAGGAATAAAAAGAAGTGATATCCATTCGTCTCCATAAAAGGAAATGTGAGTTTTGGAATCATCTAAATATTGTAGTTACTTTATGAGTGGAATTTGTTAATTTCGAAAAAATAATTAATTCGAAATAGAGTTGTATTAATGAAGGTACTGACTGTTATTAGAATGAATAAATAATAGTATGTTTCAAGGTTGGTGTTTGATATTAGAATGATTCAGAGCAGTGAAGGTAGAATAATCTGGGACCAAAACAATAGAATGATTGGGGGTTTTATCAGTTATTTTTATCAGTCCTTCAATATTATCCACACGATCATTTTTCTCGCGAAATGTTTGAATTGTTTTTTATAATCGTAATTTTTACATTTTTATTGTTTTATATGCTTATTGATTTTTCATTATTTTAATTTTGTTATATATAATGCATAAATGTAATTTTTTTCAAGCATTTTTATAATTATTTCTACTCTCTTTTTTCTACTAAGTCCTCGAAATACAATAGCATTGGCTAAATATTAGTCTTGAGTTGTGTAACATGATGGCATCAGATTTTTTGTTATTCGGATTTAGATATTAGATTTTGACATAGTTGTAATGTCTGTTTTTTTCATTATCTCTTTATTTCAAAACAATAAGAACACAGAACAATACAAATAATAGAAAAGAAAGGTTGTTAAAACTAAATAAAACTATATAGATGGAAGTATGTTAGATTAAGATGTAAATATAATATATTAGAAGAATAAAAGAACTGAGTGTTAGGCCAATTACATTATACATTGTCCCAAAAATAATTTTCCTAATAATACTTGAATCTATTACAAAATATGTCAATAAAACGAAATAACTTTGATTCGAAACTTAATTTAATTTAAGTTGTATATTTTTTAAAAATAAGTTTAGAAAAACTTAAAATAAAGTTATAAATGTAAATATATATTAAAATGATTGTTATAATTTGTGAATTCTTTTCCCAAGAAAGACATTAGTAATTAAATTTAATCTTTGCATTATTTAGACAATCAAAAAGAGGAGAATGCGATTCAGAAAATTATGTTTTTTTTACATTGATTCAATTGAATTGTAGAACCTTTTCTGACTAAGGCATCTTTCATTCAACTGTTTTTGTCCACTGTACCTAGGACCTTGATATTCAGGTGGACGTGCCAGGAAACAGGACACCACTGAAAGGACAATCTGAAAAATCTATGAATTATAAAAATAATCATATTTGAAAAGAATAATGACATAAATTATAAATTGGCTCCGGTATTTATATAGAAAATAACGGAAATTTTAATTATCCTCACTCTTACTAACAATCGTGTGATAAAAGTACAAAAATGTTAGTCTATAGACAATATAACTATAGACAATATTATATTTGTCAATAATTTTAGTCTAGGTATTATTCCCTTAATACTGAACAATAAACATAGATATATAAAATATGTAGCAAATGAATGGATAGATGAATAGATAGAAGGTTGCAAATTGATTCTCATGGTTTCTCTCTCTCTAATTTCAATTTACTTTTCCTAATTGTCTAATTTTGATGATAACAATTTAGTTTACATATGTGAATGTTTCCGTTTATCACCTAAAGTAAAATAAAAATGAATGACAAAATGAAAATAATATAATAAATACAAATAATAATAATATTATTATATATAATATTTGTCTAAAAAGT
The DNA here is from genome assembly GCA_001938485.1 of Girardia tigrina. Lineage (NCBI taxonomy): Eukaryota > Metazoa > Platyhelminthes > Tricladida > Dugesiidae > Girardia > Girardia tigrina. Next base: position 33,361 of record MQRK01171752.1, read on the forward strand.
GTGTTTGTTTGTTTGTCGGTCACGCTTTTAAATATGAAATTACGGACGAACCAGAGTGAATCCATTTAAGGACATGGTTAATATTGATAGCCCGCATCAATACAATTCTGTTGGTACAGTGCCTTTGCCGAAAACGCACGGAAGCCGACGAAATTGATCGAAAACCGTACAAGTCGTTAAATGTTCAAATTAATACCGATTTCGAATAATAACGATTTTGATGATTCCTACAAGGAATTTCGTGAAATTTTTTATGAAAATACTAATAAAATACTAATTTATTTGACGAATGGCGATTCCTATCACTTATTTACTAATTGTATTTCTAAAAATCAATTTAGGTTACATTTACAAAATTTGGTTGTCATCTGATTCACGGTGTCGGTCAAGCTCAAATTTTACTATGATCGTATATATGCTGATAAAATGCGAGAGTGGAGGAACAGTGTGTGAATCCGCGTAAAGTTGAGAAAACTCTGCATAGTCGAGACGGTTCTGTCTGTAAAGCGCCTTTGCCGAAAGGTGCCGGGAGCCGATTTAATTGACTGATTGTTAAATCAATACAAAATTTGAAATAATAAATTATAATAATTACGATTTAAAAATTAAAACAGAAACTTTCAAAGTGGAAAATTCAGCTCACTCGTTATATATGACGGATCTTTTACTAGTATTATAATATTAAGATTACAAAATAATTTGGTCAATTGCGGGGGTTATCTATATTATATTCAATGATATGTACAATGAGTATAATGATTTATGGAATTTGAATTTCATTAAAAATACTGTTTTCAACAGTGCTGAATATGTTAAATTATGTCCAAATTTAGTCGCATCTGCGAGAGCTTTTAGGTTGTTTTTCTTTAATAAGAAAAATGCCGCTAAAGCATATCAAATGATTTTGAAGTTTTTAGTGACAATACCCTTACTGATAAATAATGTAATATATTGTTTTGGTTTTAAAAGAATGGTAATTTTAGCATTGAAGACAAGATTCGCTGTGGACGGCTTACAAATTTAATGGCATTTATGGACGAATATCGAATTTCAGCACTAGAGAAGTTTTCAGAATAATTGTATAAATATACAACAATATATATATATACCTATATAAAAAGTAAATTAATAAAAAGAATGGAAAAAGAAAGAGATTTTTAGATCGTATTGTGGCTAGCATTGATAAATAAGTATTCTGCGATACCCTCACTGGTTACCTTTGAAATCAACATCACTATCAACATCAAATATGCATGGTTCGAATCTATGTTTTATATATGTTGAGATCATAAAAGTGTTGATTACTACAGAGATACTTCTGTAGTAGTAGTCAGTGATGTTGATCAACACTTAATAAAATAAAGACAGGTAAGCGTGCATAATTATTTCTTTAGAAAATTATACTATTATTATTGAGAGTACAAATCCGTCCATTCTCTTCGTTTTGATCAAAATGCAATTATTTTAGAAAATAATTAATTTAGTTTCATAAATTATATTTTCGGAGTTTATTTTTAATTCATTTTCGAAAATAATGCCCCAAAATTTTATTTCCCGACCCTCTAATTGTTCCACCAGCCGCTTTCTAACATCTGGGGACGATCACTATATTTTTCCTGTATTTTTATTTTATTTCTATATTTTGACAACTTATATTTTTCGGAAACTTTTACTCAAAAAATTTGTTGATAATAATAATAACAAAATTTTATCAATTAAAAATTAAAGATTTTTGAACTTATTTTAAATACTTGAAAAGAAAAATTAATCCCCAAAGTCGTTTTCATATGTAATTTCTTCCTTTATAAAAAGCAGTAATTAATTAGTTCAACCAAATTCGATCTGACATTTTCTTAGTGATTCTAAATAGAATTTCCGGCATCAACCGGTCAGTTGGTCCAGGAGCGGCACTTCGTCAATCATGGCAGACTTAATACAGTGAACACCGGTGGATGGAAGATGATAATTGCGTGTACTATCCCATAAAACAATTTTTTACCTATAAAATCATATTAAATTGCGGTTGAAAATTTTTAAAAAAATCAATTTTTTTATTCACCAACGCATTTCGTTGCAGTATTTTTAATTTTACTTCGAACAATAAAATCCCAATTGAACACCTCAGATGTTTTTTATAAGATTTTGGAGTCTACATACGACTATAAAGGATATCCCATTTACAGCTTGTTTTCCTTCTACCTATAATTATTAACTGGTGTAAAAGCAGAGTGACATTTCCAAAGTATCAGAGTATCCCACTTCATGGACGTAAACCCCCAATAAACCAAAATATCTATACCAACTAATCCTACCATGACCAATGATATATTTAGCATACGAGTTTATTATTTTATTTGTTTTTTTTAACTAAAAGTCAATAAATATAGTTTTAAAATAGATAAATATTTTAAATAAAAATATAAAAATCGAAGTGGCCTCAAAAGCTCCGTAATATATGAATGGTTAAGACCAATCTTGTACCCCTTCTTTTATCCAATCAAATATTCTTTTTTAATATTGGTCTCATGCTCCGGTAAACAACAGTCTGGATCAACGGACAAGCTAGATAAGAATATTGATATCTTTTGTCGAAAACATGAACGTTAAACATTTCTTTTTCCAACAAGTGGATCCACGATTAAATGTCAATGTCACATAGGATTTCTTTTGATCCACGATCAACGATAACTTACAATCGAGGATCTTTATCTCTTCAGCCTTGCTCGGGAGTTATCAATAAAATAAAAAACGTTTTAAATATTAAATGAAATTGATCCGGATATTAGTAACAAAATCAACACTACAAAGATTAGAATATTTATTATTAATAATTATTTTCACAGCATGCATCATCATTTCTATAAATAAAATCAAATACTTTTTACAAATCAAATTGAGTATCATAAATGCCAAGTCTAATTCACCAAGAGAAAGGTAAAAGAAAGCATAAAATTATTTTATGTTTTATTAAAAATTAAAATAAGATATCATATCTTCGTCCTTCATTGATCTCTGTTTATAAAACTAAAAAAAACTATACGGGATTGAAATATTTTTACAATGGGAAATAAGTTTGAGTAGTAAGTCAACGATTGTTGTATCGGGATGACTCGATTACAGGTGCAAGAATCGGATTGGGATAGCTTCGGTTTTGATATATACTGTCGTTCAGGGAGCTAATTTGCCAGGCACATGGACCCCCGTAGATGTTTTGCTGGCAGTTGTAATGACTGGACTTCTTCGTACTGGCTAGATCAGGTGGCGAAGAGGTTTTCGATTGACTAGTATCGATCTCCTGTAAACCCGCTCCATGTACTGAGTTGAATCCACTGTCGCAGGTAAACGGGGAAAAATATCGGTTGTTCATTGATGGAATGGCAGACTGATCATTAACTGTACTTGTCGATAAATCATCTTTTCTATCTGGTTTAGTTTTTGTGGCATCACTGGTGGATGTATGGTCACAGCCAGTCAATGTCTGTAGAGGCACAACAGAATAGATATTTGGCGACAGAACTGAACTACGACCAGTCAACATTAATTCCGAACAACACCTTTGCTCATCTATTAACATAAAAGATCGATCTATTTCATTTTGTATATAATTCACTCCATTACAACCTGCGACTGGTGAAATAGATTTAGTACCCGCAAAAGGAGTGAATGAAATAGTTTGTTCATTAATCAAGGAATCTTTAGTGGTAACTATGTGCGAGCTGTCTGGATTGTGGTGATAGCGGTTGGGGGCAATGTGTCCAGAACCCCTCGGTTGATCGATTATTTCATTGAAAGCATACATAGACTGACTGAGACGAGAATTTATAACATTAGATTCATCACTGTAATTTGTGAAAAAGTTTTTATTGCAAGGATCAGGAACTCCGATATTTGTGCTCCTGACAATTCCATTTTTGGTTGGCCAATGAATTCGTAATTTTTTCATTCCACAAATTATACGGCTAATAAAATTGGATTCTAAAACAAAAATGATATAGTTTAAATAAATTATATCTTTGGAAAGGAATTAAAGCTCTTGAAAATAAATATTTTATTCTGAAATTTTTAATTTGAAAAACATCAAGTTTGGAGTTTATACATGAATTATAGTTATTTCTCATTAACAATTTTTAAAGAATACTTATATTTCCTTTAATTAATATGGTAAAATCATCCTATATATATATATATATATATATATATATATATATATTTCGAAAATATAATTTGATTAAAGCTTTTTTTATATAATTATTGGACATGTTTCGATGTTTACATACATCATCATCAGCAAT
>MQRK01171752.1:39448-69457 GCA_001938485.1 Girardia tigrina
CACATACATCAAAACCGGTTCGCGCCATGTTGGAGGAAATGAATTGGGAAGTTTTATCTCATGCGGCTTATTCACCAGACTTGGCTCCTTCAGATTACCATTTGTTTGCATCGATGGGTTACGCACTTGCTCAGCAGCGCTTTGATTCTTACGAAAATGTGCAAAATGGGTCGATGAATGGTTCATTGAAAAAAAGGAAGACTTTTACTGGCGAGGTATCCACAATTTGAGATATAGATGGGACAAATGTATCATTAGTAATGGAGCATATTTTGAATAAAGCTTTTTTATCGTTCTTTTGTTTTTAACGTATTTCTTTTCAAAATTTAATCCGCATTTCATACTTGTACACCTAATAACATTCTTTATTTATTAAATTATTTTATTTCAGTCTAACTAGTAATTTCTATTTTTGTAGGGTTACAATCTCCGCAACACTTATATCTTGACATTATCGTTACTTTAAAATTATAAGAAGTAATATAAAAAAGGCTTTATGTACAAAAAAGAAATAATAATTATTTTTTATTAATACTTTTTAAGATTATCATAATAATTCAAATTATTTTTGTACTTATAGTTTTAGTCCACCACTAATAATGTCAATAAAATTATATTGCAGATAGAATGACCCTATATAATATAATACATTAAAATCAGGAAGCTATTTTTACAAAAATTTCAGTAATTAATTTACTTTTATTATTTGTTGCGTTGTAAAATACAATCAATTTAAAAAACAATCTATCAATCGTATATAACAATTCTTTATATTAATTTTTTATTAATCTTTCTTTTCTTCTCAAATCGAATCGGTGTAAAAATAAATAAAATAAATATAAATATCAAATTATAAAGAAATCAACAATTTATTGTTAAAAATGCGCGCATAAAAATTCGATAGATAAAAAACACCAATTTTTATTGAAAAATGTTACAAAATAAATTTCAGTACAAATGACATTTGAATGTATTATCGAATAAACAAATTTGGTTCAGTGAAATCAACAGAATCGATCAAACAGATCAGAAACAAGTTCAAAAATTATTTTGAATAAAAAAATTAGGAATTTGAGATTTAAAATTAGATCTTTTCAACAACCAATTTGAAATTTATTAAGTTTAAAAGACAGAAATTTATCATAGGCTCTTTTCATTAGGCATTAACACATAAAAATACACAGGAAAATTAATTAATACTATCGTAGAAGCTGCTTTTATTCATTGTTAATTAGACATTCTGTCAAGAATTTTCCATCAAATGAAAATATTATTAGTAAGACCGAGAAAAGAAATTTTATAATAATGATGAACCTTATATATACTTACTAAGACGCAAATCAATCTAGATATTATAAGAAATGAGTACCACATGAAGCATATCAGGATGGACTGTTAAAGAGAAAAATCATTCCTGTATTATCTATAATCCTTTTAGGGACATTATCAACTATACGACCAAATCCCAGTAAAACGGCAAGTATTTAAATGAGTTACAATTGAAACGTACATCACGCAAATATGAAGAGGATGTTAAATATTTTACCAATTATTGATGCAATTCTACTTGAAATTGATAACAAAAATACTTGTATGTCAAAAATAACCTCTCCAAAGATCGCTGCATAATTTATGTAATTTATACAGTACAAAAATTCCGAGTAAGAAGATCAATGTTATTAAGACTTATTCGATAACACAAATAACACTATTATAGAAAGAACTATTTTCTCAAAATTAAAAATCTAAACTCTGATATAGTAGAAGTATGGAACATTAAAATTGTTTTCCATATGATTAAAAGTACCCTCAAAATTTAATATTCTACGTACGTCTTTCTAAACATAGTGTAACAATATTTAAAGTGGTTCAACTCAAAACGGTTTTTTACAAGAACTATTTGTATATATAATTAAAAGTGTGTGTAATATGTTGAAAATTGAAACAAAAATTGAAACAAATGAAAAATTGATCTGAAAGTAACAAAATAGAACAAAAGAATATAAAATTTAATTTCTGTCAATACATATGAATTAAAAATATTTTAGTGTTTATTGCTACTAATTATTAAAAAAAATATTAATTTTTAAAATTATTTTTACTAATTATTAAATTTTTAATTAACTACTTTCAGTATGGTTACATCATGTTTAGATAGAGGCATGAAGGCTTTTTGTAAGAAACTTACAATAACAAAAATCCTAGAAAAAACCTCTGATCATTTTTGTTTCTATAACTATATTAGGTTTTAATATTTATGAAAATAAATGAATGTTTATATATATATATATATATATATATATATATATATATAATTTATTATTAAATACTTTTTACTAAAAATGTTAGATGTGAGGAATATTTTGAATGTTTAATGTTTTGTGTTTGAATGTGTATGTTGATTTGGAAATGAGTCTCTCCTACTCAGATGGATGATTAATATTTGAATTCTTATTATCTAAAAATATGTAATGTTTAAATTTATTTTTAATTTCAAATAATTTTACAATTTTAAATAAGTTAATTATTTTACAATTTTTAATAAATAAATCAAATTAATATTTTTTAAATAATTCATTATCATTTTAATTATTATCCAATAAGTTTTGAGTAAATATTTTAATAAAATATTTATTTCTCCATTTGCTAAAAAATAATAAGAATTAATTCATTAATCAATTTAGTGTAGAATGCAATCGTACGAAAGCTTTGACAAAGATTGTCGCAAGAACAATCAAAATTGTTTTTTAAATAAAAATATGAAAACTCAAATTGCTGTTCTTAATATTAGATATGATGATTTTGATATCTTTTTGTTCAGTATATAGAATATATATGAATAGAATAGTAATATTGTAAATAATTTTTATTGTTTTAATAAATAAAAAAAAAGTTTAAGTCATTATGTTTTTAGACAAATCTGTTCTCTCAGTGGAAGATCCACCTAATGATGTTCTGATAAGAACGAAACATGTCATTAATTGTAAAATAATAAATGGTTTAATTAACACACACATATATATATATATACAGAGGTTTTTAAGGCCATTTTGGGTGTACAATGTACACCCAACTTTTGTAGATGTACACCTAAAAATTTGGCTATTTATAGGTAAAGCAGGGGTTCATTAAAAATACACACGCTACTACACCACCCCCTCTCTTTCCCTCTTGCACATACACGCTCCTACATAATAATTGTATACTTATATAATAAGTAAAGACATTCCTTTGTTCTTAACCCTTTAAATCCATTGTACATTTGTGATGTAACAATTTTTAAGTGAAAAATAAATCTGTTATATTGAACACCCACATTTTCTTAGGTTACACCCAGCTGGAAACCTTAAAAAATACCCTATATATATATAATTTTTCAATAAGATCATTTTAGAGATCGTAATTCTTTTATTGAATTTAGAAGATTATTTTATTTTCATTTATATCAAATAAATTAAAGGTTATATTTTCAATAAAATCATCTTTGAAAATTTGATCATGGGTGTTTCAATGTTTTCCTTACATCATCCTCCGCAATAAAACAAATAAATCAATTAAATTAAAAGGATAACAAATACTACATAATATATAATGATTATATGTTAATTTTAAGTAAAATATATTAATTTCAATAAATTTTTACATATTTTTATTAAATTTTATATAATTTTTATTATTTAATCAGACTTATATTATTTATTTTTTTTCTAAATTTATGAATCAGTTTATAATTCATTAGTTCCACAAAAAATATAAACTAAATAAATTTCCTTAAAATTAAATATCAGAAAATATAGTAATTTAAGATATTTTCGTAAAAATCTTTCATAAGACAATGATTAAAAGCAATTTAATACCCAGACTTTGATATGAGACATACAAATAATGATTCGGATTATTTATTAATAATGAAGGATTACATTTCGTGTCTATTTTCCTATGAAATCGCAACCCTCACATTTATCAATTTTAGTCACAGAGTTTCATAAACTATTTTTCTGAATTTCAATAAAAAATAATATATCTACTAATGTTCATTTTACAGCTTTACAAATTCTAAAACAAAAACTTGTCTACCTAATTTTAAAATATAAGCGACGAAAAAAGAATTACAAATTAATAAAAACAAAGACTTGAAAGATTTACTAATGTAAATTTAAATTATAGACATAGTTTATAAATGTTAGATGCGTGTACATTTTTGTAATTTTATCAAGGTGAAAATTCGAAATAAAACTTAAATATTTGAATTGTATCTTAAATAAAGTATTCCGTACGAATTTTTCATTAACTTCTTCAAAATAATTCTTTAATTTGACATGAATCTTAAAATAATATTGTAAAAATTATATTAAGGATAAATGTAATGAATTTCAAGGATATCGAAAAGTCTAAGGGGAAAACGATAACTTTGACAGCCACATTTAATTACCAATAAATCCAGTGCCCATAGATAACCGAGCGGTCAAATGGGCACATTTTCCTACCGGTATTTTTCTCACAAAATTATTTCATCTGCACATTTAATTACCCTTAAAAATATTCCCCGTCGCAAAATAACGTTCAAATATTCGATTCAATACTTATTTACCAATAAATAATAAAAAAAGGAATCAGTATAAGTTATTTCGGAACAATATTTCTAAAAAAGTTAACAAATTCAATAAGAAAAATTATAATCAAAAATTTTATTCGTTGAATTTTAAAGAGAATTTACTGAAATCATTTAAGAAGAAACTTGTTTCAAAAAGTAAAAAAGCAATTATTTATTCTATTTGCTATGAGAAAAAGATTTTTTTACTCAATACCTTCATTCATTAACAAATATGAAAATTACGCTTTTTACTGTTTACATTAGCAGTAAAGTGTTTTCAACATTTTTAAATAAATGAAAAGAAATAAAATATGAACAATCACTTATAATTTAATTTCTGTTTTAATCGAGATTTCAGGCAAAGTATAAACTATATTTTAATATATTTGCATTTACTGAGACTGGTTAGAATAAAATAATAAATTTATGAGGTGATAAACCTGAAATACTTTTTGGTAAAGGTATTCATGTAATTTTTTTGCTCGTTATTTTTGCGTAAACTTTTACTGAATAAGACTATTAAATATATAAATTTACTAGTATAAGTGTAAATTAAATTAATTATGCATAATTTTACTAAAATCTCTAATATGTGTACAGTGTTGAAAAAGTCTTTTGACAGTGCACTTTTTTGCGATTTTTAGTGAAAATATATTACCAAAAACAGTTTTTCAACCCAAGTTTTTTAATACTAACTTATAAACGTATATTTTATCTATTTTAAGTAAAGAATTAATAGAGTGAGACTATTTAAGGATATTATGTGAGCATACATAATGCTTACATAATAATATGTATGCATGGCCATGTATACACATGTGAATATACTCTTATATGTACAGTGCATGCAAAATAAGCTGCGTCACTTGTATTGCATATGATGCATTATCCTTCTTTCTTCTCTCATCAACCAATCAAATCGCGAATTTTTTTTGCTATTCCTGGAAAACAAGTTGACCAAGAAATTCGAGGTGCTATTATAGCCTTATACTGCAATACAAGTCTATTCAACAAGATAAATTGCAGTTCAGTGTGGAATTTCCCATCAATCTGTTGCCAATACATGTTAATCTGTTGTCAAAAGATATGAATCCGAGGGAAATACTTCAATTAAAACAAGATCAGACACGCCTAAAGCAACCACGCCCCGAGTTGATACACTAATAAGAAGGCAAGTAGTGAAGAATTCCTTTATTACTTCTGCCCAAATCAAGCGCAATCTGGCAGTGCAGTGCAGCAATGTTACTACACGTACAATAAGAAATCGCCTGTGCAAGGAATTCAAAATGCCAGCTCGTAAAGCTGTAAAAAACCAATCATTACAAGTGCAATGAGAAAGAAGCGACAAAAATTATACGATTGAACAGTGGAAAAAGGTCATGTTCAGTGATGAAAGCTCATTCCAAATCAACAATTGCCCCAATCAGATAGTTCGAAGACCAGTTGGCTCATCATCGGTGAACCCAAGGTACACAAAGAAGACTAGCAAGCATCCAGCTTCTGTCATGGTTTGGGGCTGTTTTTCCCTCAATGGCCGAGGGGGGCTTACACTTCTCAATTCAAACCAAAGACTCAATACTGATGGTTATATCAAGATTTTAGAAGAGAAGTTGGCTCATTTTATGTGCGTCCATGATTGTACAATTTTCCAGCAAGAATGTGCCCCTTGCCATTGTTCAAAAAAGGCGCTGAAATGGTTTCAGGACAACAACATTAAGATGCTTGACTGGCCATCCAACAGCCCAGACCTGAATCCAATTGAACATCTGTGGTCCAACATGAAGAGGAAACTCAGTGAGATCGAGATAACATCTATAAGTCAATTAAAAGAGGAAATCAAACGGGTATTGTGCCTAGAGACCACTGCAGAGGAGTGCCAGAAACTTGCTGAGAGCATGCCATGCCGTATCGAAGCTGTTATCCGAAACAGAGGGTACCCAAACAAATATTGAACTTGATTGGCTTAAACTATGATTCTTTAACCCATTTTATCAATTCCTGTTACTATTTTATTCATTTTATGCCATATTATCCTGATTAACTTTTAGCTTGATATTTTATCGTTTTTAAATAAAAGTGTATCATTCAATGATATTCTCTCTTTTGATTGAAATTAAAAAATCCTGGTATTAAATCTTTACTTAAAATAGATAAAATATACGTTTATAAGGTTGTATTAAAAATTGGGTTGAAAAACTGTTTTTGGTAATATATTTTCACTAAAAATCGCAAAAAAGTGCACTGTCAAAAGACTTTTTTCCAGCACTGTATTTACTAAGTTCATGCTTTTTATAGATTAAATAACGTTAATTAAATAATCAATTAAATAACGTTTTTGTATCACTAAAATTTGAGACATATTATCAAGTTTTTAGTACATACTTTACCATGACCGATTAACTAAAATTGAAAGTAGAAATATGTATCTAGAACAATATTATTGAAATATCGAAACATCGAATGGCTGCTGATGACCAAAGACGATAGAAACAATCCCGTAAAACTTTTCTTAAGTTGCTTATAATAAACATAATCTTTTAGTTGTACATAATACATGATAATATTTCTTTTGATAAACTTTTTCATTTATGATATATCCTTTGTATTACTTGTTATGACAACACTGATTGAAATATTATCAAGCTATTAAAACTAAAAAAATAAATAGATTAATTTTAAGTAGACATTTTTTCAGTAAAATTATATTTATTTATTATTAAAAATATTAATTATTAAAATGAACAAAAATTTTAATCTTTTAATTTAATTATCTTAAATTTAATAAAAAGAAAAGTATTATTATTTTTGTCATTATTCACTTTGGAAAATCAATTTACTTAATAGAAATAAAACTTGCAATATATAAATTTCTAACAGAATAATTATTTAATTTTGAAAAAAAATAATTTAAAAATATTTTTCTAAAAACTAGAATTCATTTTAAGAAAAAACATAATAATCTAAAATTAATTTTAGCCTTTTTGAAACAATGGATTTTTTTAATTTTTGACTATAAAATAAAATTGCATATGTTGCACATCAACAAGGAAAATTTTCATGTAAGTGAATTTTATTATTCTGAAATTATATCAAAAAAAGATTTTACTAATAGAAATAACTTAGTTATATTGCACCATGAAAAAATTAACTTTGAAAAGATAAATCATACAAATAAATATTTTTAAAATAAATAAGTTTATTAATAAAAAGAAAACACTAACAAAAAGTACATTAAAATATCAATTTGACTTTTTATAATAAATAAAAACTTGAATAAACTAAAATTTGTCACATGGCTGTCCATCGTGAATATTGACCTTTGTGAAATAAACAATAACTTAATCTTGAAAGTCGGTATCATTTAATTATAAAGCAGTGAAGTATCCTTCCAATTTTGATAATTATCACATATTTAATGTCCAATACATCCAATACATCCAATACAACTTAGTACCTAGTTTATTATTAAGGAAAACGGTCATATACATTGAATCCATAATTAAATTACATGTGCTAAAGATAAAGAATATTAAAGTTTTAAAACGGTGGAAAATATTAAAAACACTGAATTAGTGACTTAAAAAGAAATTAAAGGATACAAAACGCCGAAAATCCAAAATATTTCAAAGATTACTGGAAAAAAAATCTTCTTTTTGTATGTGAAATATATTTGATGATTATTATATTTTAAATATACAAAAAATATAAATAATTTTGAGAATGAAATTAGTTATATATTTGTATTGAAATATTATATTCCATTTTACCACATTTTATGATGATACAAATCTATAGATATTTATATTATAAGAAAGTTTTTCCAGTAGTAAATAAATCTCAAAGTTTTTTTGCAATTAATTAATAATAATTGGTAAACAAAAGAATCAGTTCAACAATTGAGGTCAATTTATATTTATAATCAATTAATAAAAAAATATACAAACTTTTAGTTAACATATTTATTTGTTATCCATATTAAAATTATGATAATAATTATTATGTTGCAGTATACTAATACTAATGACATAATTATTAAAAAAAACATCAATGTTAATGTGAAGAAAAATCAAAGTAAAAATTATTTCAAGAACGAAAATAAATTATAAATGTCTTAGATACCTTTATAAGAAAATAAAAAACAAAAAATAGAATTGATATATAACTTTTAACAAACTTTAAATGCACTTCAATGCAAATTTATCTTTTACATATGCATTAAACATTGATAAAAATATTTATAAATATAATTATAATACTTGAGTACTTCAAAAAAATATTTGTTTGCATATATTTTCTTCAAAATATTAAATATTTATGTTTTATTATAAAACATTTTCATAACAGAATATTGAATTTGTACAAAATGATTTCAGTGCTTCAATTAAATACTTGTATTCGAACTTCTTTTTACTAAAAATATAAAGTAATTTCTCATTGGCATTTATATTAATGAAGAAAAAAATAATTATATAAGACATTTAAAATATTTTAGAAAAAAGGAAAATTTATTCCAACATAATTTATAACATTTTTAAAAATAAAGAATAATGACATTTATGATTCATGATTTTTGGTTCAAATAAAAAATCTTTCTAATAATTAGAGAAATAAATTAACTGAAATTTATCAAATAATATTTTCTGATTGTCAAATGAAAATTAAATATAATAATAAAAAAATAATATCTAAGCAAAGACAAAATAAATAGCGTCATAATTGTAAAAATTAAGACCTCATTGAACTGTTAAAACAAAAAAACTTAATAAAACAAATGATGGATCAAATACTGATGGATCGATCAACACATTTGATCCAGTGGTATTAAATACGATTTATACTGGTTCAAGTCGTGATTCTAAATATGCAACTGAAATATTCCAAAGATTGTTATTCTTCGTTTCTTGGTTTAACTCTTAATTATCGCAGAGATTATTTAAAAAGCAAATTTGGATTCACAAATTAGTTAATTGATAAAAAACAATTTAATAATATAAAATATTAATATCACTCTTTTATTTAATTATTTTCGAAATTAGGAAAATGAACAATGAATTTGATTTTTTCTAAGCACCTCACAAACACAGCACGAGCACTCATGTCCCAATTTATATAATAAATGAAGGTCATAAACCAAAGAAATGAAAATAAAACAATAACTGAAGAAAGAAGATTAGATGATTAGTTTGTATTTTCATTCACCAGCAGTGAGATTCGAATCAATATTTTGAATGTCTTTCAAAAGAATAGCAGAAAAAAATAGTATATATATATATATATTCATAAGGTACATAAAGAAAAATGGTAACTTTTTAAAATATTCAAAAACAAAATTTGGATCTGAAAAATTTATTATTTTAAAATTTAACTTTCCTTGCGATATATTTCGGTGGATTTTCCATCATCTTTAGGCAAAATTTTCAAAAAGTGTACTACTTAATATATATGTAAAACTTATCCTTTGAAGCAGAAGAGATTCAATTTTTAGAATGTAACCAATGATAAAGAATCTTACTGGCTCTACTAGATTTATTTTTGAAGTTTACTTATTTAAATATTTTTAATATTTTCAACAGTGAATCGGTTACCTCTGTTGGTTTGTGCTAAACTCTGGTTTAAAATTTTAAATGCAATGAATAGTACGTAAATTACATTTAATGACTGAATTTCGTATTTTGGCTACGGATCCACTAATCCAATTTCAAGTACACTAGTAGTGATATATTAGAACATAGGCAAATTTAAAATTAATAAATTTTTCAGATCCAAATTGCGTGTTTATGAACAGACCAATTTCCAGACAGAATGTATGGTCATCATATGATATGAACATCGAATAATATAAAACAGTAACAATAAGGACTAATCCATTTACTTTAATCTTGCAGGTAAGTCATAAAACTTCCTCATTGTTACTATACTAAATCAATCGTTGACGATGATTAAACAAATGACTCTATAGAATCGTTTCACTGTTTTTATCATTTTTCTTCCATTAACATTTTTCTTTCAGTCCTTTTATCGATTATTTGTGTTTTTATTCTATAGTTTATTAAAATTATCTTAATGTTCAATTGATTATATAATATTTGTTTTGGAAATATATAACAATGTTAAAAACGTGTCTGATTCAAGAACAAAATATATGTTATCTTTTTGAACATAAATATTATTATCTTATAATTACCAACAATAATTATTTTTATCAACATTATTAATGAGTTTATAGTATCGACGGTTTAAACATTTATCCATCAGACTTGGGACGGATTTCGACTTAATAACCTAATCTTCAATTAATACGATAAGATTTGCATATTTTACTATTTGAAACAAGTCTTTTGGTAATTTGTAGCTTTATTATTAATAATTTTGAAATTTTTCACGATGCGTAAAATAATTATCTCCAAAAATAAAGCAATTCAATCGAAGCTATCCAAAAAACCTTGAGATTATCTCATATTGATTTCCAGACCTTCAGAGTGTAAAGTTTACCTATTTATTTAATTGGAATAAAAATAGTTTACATAAAACTATTCATAAAACCAATAATCATTATATATATACCATTTAGATTTAATGACAATTTATTCATAAAAAAGTAAAGAAAATACGCCATTTTATTAATTTCTATATAATTTTTTTTAGAATAGCTGAATACACCAAATTGATTAGGAATGGCTCAGTTCACATTAAAAAATGTAGAAATAAAGATAAAGGTAACTATGAAACTGAATTTACAGTCTTGAAGAAAATTTTTTACATATATCATGAGCAGATAGTCACTGATAATAAATAAATTAAAACCAAGCTTATATGTTCAAAGTGTCCAATCATAATAAAAAAATTGACTATAAAAAAAGAAAAATTGTGTAATACTCCTAAACCTACAAACTCTGGTTTCAATTTAAGTAAAAATATGAAAAAATAACTCATACCAACGGTGTTCGAAATAATAATTTTTTAAGTCAAAGGCAACAAAACTTTCTTCCATAATTATATTTGCATCTTTTGAAATAAATGCTGTCTGATTTAAAGCAGTTAAATTGAAATTAATTACTAGCTATAATACGAAAACGGTAAAGTTATCGAAGCTATCCGCATCTGCATTTCAAAACAGTGGAACGGAGCGCTCATCTCGAACAATATCTACAAGCCACTCACAATCAACTAGCACAAATGCCACGCTTTATGATTTTTTATTTTGAACAAATAGAAACTTTTCAACTTCAACTTTTGTTTAGTTAGAAAATAATGATTCACATTATAAAGATTAATTGTTACTCATTTATTAGACTTCGAAATTCTTAAAAATAACAATTCAGTATTGAAAGGTAAATACAAAAATATACATAAACATTAAAAGGTCTCGATTATAACAATAAGTATTTTAAATATTAGACTGAAATTCTGAATACTGTATAGTTGTTGAATCTGAAGTAAGTCATGTTTCTTCCATCACTTGACTGTCTTTCGAGTCACGAACAAGGCCACGCATGACTCATTTCGAGTCACACCTGATGACTTCCAATAGAATCAGTGATTCATGATATATGACCATCAAATTTCAGTTAAGTACAACAAACTAAATTTTTAAGTCATTTCACCAAATATATTTCTTAAATGGGGCATCACAAATTTCATTTATAAAAAAATATTTTTGCCTAAAATTAGTATTAGAGCGTGTGTTTCCGTTGTGTCGTTTTACGAAATCAAATCAATCGATCGGGATATTTTATTTCGAGACTTTATTGTCCCTACACCACATGGCATAGTACTTCACACCATTCCATTGTAGATAGTGGTCACTTTATCCATTTCTAAGTGGTATAGAGCCAATGTGTTCCTCCACGAAACAGTTGACTCAGTCCCCATGTAAACAAAAGACTGTCGTTCCATATTTGTGGCAGGTGTAACACCAATCAACAAATTTGTTAGCAATTCTAGACATGGATATTTATATTAAACGATATGGGAGACTTGTCTTACAATTCCTTCAATTATTCTAAAGTTACATTTGTATAGTCATTTTTCTAGTAAACAAATATTAGTAAATAAAAAATCATAATCTAAAAAGAAGGTATATTCGTACGAATAGATATAATACACTTGTTTCAATTCACAAATATCAACATTTATAGTCGTTGAAAACTTATGTCTTGAGAACAGATTATTGGTTAAATGAGACTCTGTCGATTTCAGTAAACCAGTATGGAATTGTCTAAACAAGTATATGTACACATGACACTTGTTTGTTTCATTTGTCATTTTGATATTTTGTGACCGTTTGGTCGAAGGCGTCGTTATTCATAGCTTGTGTGAAGTGTTTTAAAAGAAATAAATGATGAACCTAAAGCTTTAAATTACAAATAAAATTAGCTGAAATTATTTAATGAACATTGAATATCACTTTTTCAAGAATAACTTTAGCTTCAAAGGACAAATATTTTTGCATATTCCCTGCGCCTTGATTTTGATGAAAACGCTTTTAATTTCCCATAATATAAATATTAATTTTTATGAGGTTAATTCGAAAAAATTAATCATTTAGCTTTCAGAAAACTTAATGATACTGGGTAGATCTTTCTGTTCTGCTTTATTAAATTTGTTGTCTTCGGCCTTAACACTTCCATAACAAATGGATATCTTACATAGATGTATGGAAAGATGAGTCTTCGACAATCAATGATGAATCTTCGAGAAATAACCAAATACATTTTGGTGATGCTGCTTCGCACCAATCATTGTAAACTCTTGCTAACAAGTCAAAATACTGAAATCCATATATAAAAATGTTTGAATGTGTATAAATGTTTAAATGTGTGACATATTATGAAAAATAAAGTTGTTAGCCGCTATACAACAAGTTTTAACAACTTAGAGGAAGTCCTTCATCATGTTTGGTGTATTAACATTACAAGTGTCTAATCACAAAATTACTAATTGGTCTGTATTATGCCAAAACGAATCCGCGATGTCTTGAAAAATACCGTTCAATCCATGAAATACTAATAAATTATACTATCAATGGTTAATTAATCACAGTTTTGGTAATGTTTACATGTTATTATTCCTTTGTCATAGATGTTATGAATGTATTAAAATACATTGTTTTGAACTACATGAGTCCAGAGACTTCTCGTCCACAGCACTATATGGTATCCCTTATAAAATTTACTATATATTGATGCGAAATATAGAACATAAATATTTAGTACCAGTTTAAGAAAGAAATATTCGATTTGAGATTTCTATAAGCTTGTTATTGTTCTCAACCCGGACGAGATCCTTGAAGCATAATTTATGAAACGTTAAGCATTAATTTATTAAATAATTTGGCCCATGGAAAAATCGTTATTTATAAATTAATGGTAAGACTGGTTGACAACAGGCAAAAATCAAGTATTCCAAATCGATCAAATGTCTTTGAGAGATGTCACAGAAATAATTATTGATTGAATTCAAGAAACCCAGTTTGATAATATTTCAATAATTATTAAGAGAGTCGACGATGGCAATCTTCACTGGAGTCGGTGGCCAGTATCTCACAGACAGTGAATTAATCAACAAATATTCCAGAGTCACTAAAATAAATTTACTATTTAAAAAAAATTATTTTTGACAAATTCTATAATTATTTTTCTTTTTTTTTCAGTAGAATATTTCCTAGAAACGAATTTTAATTTATCTCAATGGAATGCACAATTAGAGAGCAATGTTGCCTAATACACGAGCCACAAATATAAAATAATTTAAATTCCTGTCTTCATTAATGAAATATAAAGTTATATATTTTGAAAATTATCGATTAAAAAATTTAATAGAAAAAAATTAAACAAATCGAAATGAGATATTTGAAAAATTGATCTGTATGAAAGAAATGCAAACAATTGAGTAGGATCATTTTTACAGATTGGTTTTAGAGTTCATTATTTAGATTGTTTATACGATCAATTAAATTATTATTTCTCTTTTTTAGTTAAATTGTTAAGATAAAATGGACAACGGAAAAATAAATTTATTAGGAGGAATTAAAAAAAATTATTTTTTCGTATTTAATTATCAGTTGATCTTAAAAAAGTTCGAGATTTGATTCTTGCTAAAATGTCAATTATTCAACGATGAGAAAATTATTTCTAAAAAATAAAATTTACATCATAATTAGTGTTATCACATTTTGCATCCTTTTTCATTTTCAAGATCAAAAGATTAAGAATAATTCTAAAATTGAACATTTTTATTATATTACAAAAGTCAGGACTTTAAAAATGCAATGTTATTTAATTCCTAGAATATTGTCCTATTATCCCCTCTGATTTTAAAACACTTCTTCCAAATATACAGAATTCATTTATTTATGTCATAAAATACAAAATTATACAAAAAAATCAAAATCCAATAAATTTATTAAATTAAAGTGACTCAAAGTTACAACCTAATAGAACTTAAAATATTAAACTTCATATCATTGTCAGACCTCTACTGTTTGCTAAGTTTTGCAGCAATAAATCAATGATACAGTATAGATAATCCAAAAATATAATAAATAAACCGTTTAGAATTTCAAAAAAATTGTCAACAGTTTTGCTATGATAATTAATAATACAAAGCCGATTATTTAAAACTATTTTACCGTATAAAAACATTTCATGCTATATTAGTGTGAGGGATAATTTGGAATGTTGTAAGTTTGTTGTTTGTATGCTGTTTAGATTTGTGACTCTCCTACTCAGATGGGATTGATATGTTTATTGAATGATTATTTGAACCTATTGATATTAATTTTAAATACTAATTAATTAAAGTTTTATAATTATGAATTTTAATAATATTTTAGTAAACGATTTTAACTTATTAAATTTAATATATTTTAAAAATTAATGTTCCTTTAAAAATTACGTAATGCCTTTTCATCCAATAAAATTTAAGAAATTAAAAATTAAAATTTGAAAGCCAATTGAAAATATTTATTAATTTCGACGGTTTAACCGTTATCGTCAGAACAAATGATTTTTCAAACGAAATTTATTTATATAGTGCAGTTAATGTTTATGCAATCAATACGTAATCAGTACATCATTTAAAAACTCTCAACAAAGTTGTAAAGAGTGCAGTTTGAACGTTAATTTTAGGATCCAAAGATCTAATATATAACGCTTCACATGTCACTCTCTCCCAATAATTTTTAAATTGAATACACAGAATTTTAAAGTGTTGTGAAGTTATATCTCCTTTACAATGTCTTCCATGTCCTGCAATGTTACTTCCACCTTCATTGCGACTGTGTTCTTGGATTCTCTTACAGAGATGACGTGAAGTCTCTCCAATGTATGTGGCGTTACACCCATTACATGTATATTGGTAAATGAGATCCGAACACAATCCCAATGGCGTTGGAGATTTATTGCAGAACATGCTTTCAATTTTCTGGGTACGGGATATTACTTTTAAACTTATTACATTATCTAACGCTTTCAAAATAGAATTTTTAAATATTTTAAACCCCTCTGGATACGGCACAGTTAACACATAACCAATTCCCAAACCTTTATCATTAGTGTTGCAAGATTGCTCTTGATCTTGAACATCTAAAATTTTAGTATTACTTTTTTTGTCAATTAATTTATCAATAGTTTCCTTTGTTAATTTCTCCACTATTGATTTTGAATATCCGTTATCATATAATAATTTGTTTAATTTATTAAGGCTTTCATTACATCCTTTATATGTAGATGAAAGAGCCCATGATCGAAAAATAAGAAAAAAAATTTTTTTTCTTGAAAAATCATTTGTTCTGACAATGACGGTTAAACAGTCGAAATTAATAAATATTTTCAATTGGCTTTCGAATTTTGATTTTAATCATTTGCCAATCTTATTTCAATTTATTCAAAATTAAAAATTAATATTAAAATCTTTCCCATTCATTGTTTTTTTCAGATTTGAATACTTAAACAAAAAACTATATCAATCAAAGAAAGATGACCTCTGAAAATTGTTGTGAAAAATCTGTTTGAGTTGTCAATAAATGTTTACATTCAAATTCTGATGTTGTTAATAATTAGAATGAAAGTTCCATTCATTTACCTTATAAAGAAGTGAATGTAGAAGCAAGAATAATACGATTTACTTGAAATGAGAATAAACATTAGAAAATATACATGAAGATGAAGATAGGCTTTCTCCGAGATAGGCCGTTGATATAAATAAAAAGAAAGAAAATTAATCTTTGATGTAAAAAGATTATACGAATTAGAACAGAAAACCGCATCTACTCGAATTATTGATAAAGTAATTAATGAGAAACAACCTACAAGTTCTAAACTTGAATATCGTTTTACAAAATGAAAATAAAATTTTATATATAAAATTAATTTTCCTTCGAAAATGTCATTGAATGTTAGTTTTTTCTTAAAAGAAAATACTGAATATGAAATTGAATTGAAGAAGCAATTATTTAGTTTTAATCACTGAAAAATAAAAAAATATTCTCTCATTAAATTTTAACAATTTTCTTTCATATACATATTTATTTTAACATTTATAAAAATATCAATAAAAATATTCTAATAATTCTTGCATTCTTTCATATGTACTCAATAATAGCTTACAAACTAATTAAAATAAAAATCATTAGACCGAAGTGTTTTATATTTTTCAGCATTTCCCCTATATAATACAAAGAAATATAAAAAAGTCATTTAGATTCCATCAATGTTATATATATATATATATATATATATATTTGAAAATTATTTTGTTAAATCTTTTTTAAGATATTGATTATTGAACATCTTTGCAAGAATATAGGTAGTGTCAAAGTGGTTCCGATTATATCCAACGTTCAAAATTTTCTCTAAAATAAATCGAAAACGATTTATGGATTGTAAGCTAATGTGGTTTTTAAATTTATTGTTACTGGGGGACCGAAGAGAACTAGTAAGTGGAATGCTAACGACCCCGTAGGAGGCCTATCGGGGGACAGGTAGATTCTTTAGTTGGGTGGACCCTCTAAAGAGCCTACAGCTCAATACCATTCGAAAGAGATTGGAGGCCCACGTTGGAGAGATCAAGGATCTCTGAGTGTAAGGCCAGATTGGACGTACCTTCGCGCGGTATCCATAGGAAACTTGAGTTCTCTTCTCTAGGCTAAAGCGTCCTGAGTTGAGCCAATGGCTTGTCTGAAAGGTTGGCAGCCGATGTATCGATATTTGACTAGCAAACCAATATCTTGAAGGCCCAGCTTCAAAAACTGAGTTTCGTGGCTGTGGGGAGTAGTGACCCTGCAGTCGCGTGGTCGATTGAATCGCAATGATCCAAGATTTCTAATCTTGATGAGGGGTGTAGGGAAGCCGGTTTGCCGGTGGAGCTTAGGCATGTGAATTCACGCATGGGGGGGTGTCTTTTGATGCCATATGCGTTTCAGAGCTCCTAAAAAGCCTCAGGCTTAATATCTTATAGGATGTGAGGATAACGTTGGAGAGATAAATCGTCATCGCAAAACCCTGATTGTGAGCATTCAAATTGAATATCGAAAAAGGTTCTTGATCATTGATTACATTGTAAAAATATAATCTCTTCTGTTTCAAAGGATGAATTTTCTGTTTTACCGAAGGGCTTTGATTCACATTATGAGACACAGTTCTATGGATCATTATTGACAAGACACTAAAACCTATTAACAAAGTAAAGCCGTTTCAAATCTTAAAAATTTTTAGTTGAATTTCAAAACGTTTTGACATTATTATCCAATAATATGTTAAATAATTAAAACAAATCAAAAAGCCATTAACTAACTTGTTTAAAACTAACAAATATTAAATTATAATTTCTGATGATGTAGTATGAAATTCTGAAATATGTTCAATAATCAATTTCTCTAGAAAGCTTATACAAAATGATTTTTTATTATATATTGTGATTATTATCTTTTTATTAGTCTTGTGATCGCTAATGTGATATTTTTGAAAAATAATTTTGTTATAGCTTTTTGGAGAAATTGATTATTGAACACCCTCCGGAATTTCTTATTTCATATTAACCATGACAATTCAGATCAAAACAAGGTAATATATTAGGTTGAGGAATAAGTTCCCACCGTTTTTTGAATTTTTAATCAATTTAATATTTAAATCAAATTTTTTGATGTAATGTTATATGTTATTTGAAAGCTATTGTTTTGCTCTAAAAAAATGGTGTATTTTGTTTTTTTATTCAAATTAATTTTTGTCGATTTTTAGACCATTGAAATGGAGTGTCAAGTCGACAAAAATGAGCATTTCCGACACGATCTATTGTTTGAGTATAATCGAGGCGCCAAAGACGCAGACGCTGCTCGAGAGCTTTGTGCTCTATACGGAGAGGGTGCTATAGCTGATAGAACCGCTCGTGATTGGTTCGCAACATTTAAAATTGGCAATTTTGACCTCAAGGATGCACCTTGTTCAGGACGACCAAATGAATTCGATGAAGAGCGTTTGAACAACCTTTTGCATGAAGACGCGCGTCAAACTACTCGAGAATTGGCGGAACAAATGGATTGTGATCAAAAAACTGTCGTGAACCACCTGAAATCAATGGGAAAAGTTCAAAAAATGGGAGCTTGGGTCCCACATCTTTTGACAAAAAAACAACAAAAACCAGCGATCCACAATTTCGGCGAGTTTACTTGCCCGTCATCGCTCTACTCACGGTCATAAGCAACAATTTCTTTATCGAATTGTAACGGGTGATGAAAAATGGTGCCTGTACGTCAATATGAAACAGCGCAAAGAATGGCGTAGCCGAGAAGAACAATCGACACCGCGAGCAAAACAGGATCTTCATCCACGAAAGACAATGCTTTGCGTTTGGTGGGGTTGAGAATGGAAACCAAACAGTGAACGCAGAACTATGTTCAACAGCTGCATAGACTCAACGCCGCTATAAGACAAAAATATCCGGATCGACAACATGGCGTTATTTTGCAATACGACAATGCACGTCCTCATATTGCCAGAATGACAAAAGAAGCAATTCAAACGCTTGGTTGGGAAGTGTTACCGCACCCTCCGTATTCACCTGACTTGGCTCCATCTGATTTTCATCTTTTCCGTTCGCTTCTAACGCTTTGCGTGGTGTTTCGTTCAACAATAATGAAGAACTGAAAGTTTGGTTGGCTGAATTCTTCGAGTCAAGACCGCGCGATTTCTACCAAAGAGGCATTGAAAAACTCGTTGAACGTGGGGAAGAAGTCGTGAATAATGGCGGAGATTATATTTGTGATTAATTTGTAGTAACTTTTTTGTTAAAAAATAAAATTTTAATTTTTCAAAAAACGGCGGAAACTTATTCCTAAACCCAATACTTCATACGTGTTACTCTCGAAATTATTTCTTGACATTGCTATCTATCCTTATCAGACAAAATAAGCTTCTTTGAAAGACCGTTACGGAAAATATGATCATTTGAGTATATAATTCAGTATATAAAGCTACTTTGGCAGATTTTGCAACAACTAAATCGATTTTCAATTATATTTTTTATAGGTGAAATGGTAGAAAAGAGACAAACTTTTACGAGAGAGATTATATAAACATACATTTATGGTTTTATTAGTGAATAATAGGGTCTTGAACAGATGTTAATAACCATTAGTAGAGCAGATCAATCAAGTTAAATTTTCAACGTCTATAAGTTTACATAATACATTTTATATTAATTTATGAGCATCAAAATCCTTTCTTGAATAGGAAATATTCGAATAATATTCTTACCGTATTTGACGCAGCTAGGTCGTTTTAATAAATCCTTTTTCTGAATATTTGAACAGAGCATTCTCGACTTGTTTAAACTGGAATCAGTGGGAATAATTCTAATCTCCCGATTATTGTTTTCTGAATCTAAACAGTGCAGTCGATATCGATCAGCCGGTTGCTGACAGCGGCTATCTTTTGCTGTCGATTTGAGATCGGCAATCGGTTGACTGTAGTATTTGTTACCGCGCAAGTCGTAGCAAGACAGACAATCCTCAGTGTTCTCAGAATGCTCCCGGTTGACGACAAATCGATTGGATGACTTTGAGTCAGAAATAATTGTCTGTATCTGTCGTTTGTCTTCATAATCAGATCCACTTGCCACCATTCTCACATCCGGCAGTTCACCGAGCCATTTAGCAACACGCAATTTGTCTGCTGTCATTACATTATATCCGTGCCCTAAAAACCGTCTCAAATTATCAACTAGATTTAAATTGAAAAAATAAAATATATAACAATTTTATGAGAATTTAGTTTTAGTTTTAATTGATGAACTTTTACTCACAATCAGTTATCTTTTAATTTTGTAAAATTACAATTGCATCTCCGGTCACATGAAAAATGGAAGCGTATGGAAGAACAAAATTATTCGAAAATTATGATCTAAATATATAAAAATAGATTTTTTATTATAAATTTATGACTTTCGATCTCATTATTCCATGCATCATTGGTAGTAAATCCTGTTAACTAATTACGAAAGAATATATCCATAGCTTAGTTAAAGAGCCTCGATACTTATCTTTAAAAATGTAATTAGCAAAAGATTTTATTTAAAATGTTTTTCATGTCTTTTTTAATAAATAATGTAGACTATCAAATCTTAAGATATACTTCCAGTATAACTTTGTCATCCAAAATATATAATTTATAAAGCAATATATAAGGGAGCACTTTCAATAATTTTAATTTAAATGGTTGTTATGAAACTTATTAAGTTGTGCAGTCTTCTAGTCTGTGAGATGAACCAGGAAGACGTTCCATTATTTAAATCTTGCCACAAATCATCTCATAATCACAAACTATTTCTTAAACCACTTTAATTAAGCAATAAATTATTTAATTGTTCAACATTTGGAATTCAAGACTATTTTTTATTTGTACCGCATTTAATAAAATCCATTATCATCTTGATTTTTAATGGAATTGATTAAAGATTATTTTCTTAACAATATTAATTTTGATTTATTAATTAAATTTTTTAATCAGATATTTAATTATTAAAGAAAACCGAAGATTATGATAAATGTGGTAATTTGTGCACTTGAGAACTATTTAAAATATGGAAAGGTACAATAAATATTTGGAAAATATACAACTCACATTATTGAATATTCTATATTTTTATTAATATCATAATTAATTTAGTTCAAAAAACATAAACAAATTAACATAAAAATAATAATTTATTAATAAATAACGTATTAATAAATATTTAATTATATAATTTCATTATATGAAGCCAATATGATATTAATAAATATTAAAAAAATATCATTTAGTGAAAATAGCATCGGAGGCAGAGTTCAAAGTACAGTGTAATAAATTAATAATTGAAAGGAGTTCATATAATCAAATAAATAAAAAACAAATATATATATAATCAATCGATACACGGTTATCATCATTTGGCCCATCGTTTAGTAAAGTAAGGCGGTCGGCCATGAACTGTGGCGATGCATGAAGTGCAGCACTGTTCTCACACACCAACAGTCGCTATTCCTCCCCCCCTTCCGCATGTGATTTGTCGTCAGATACGATAATCGAGGGGAGAACTGAGAATCGCAGAACTGCACTAGAGCTTGCAGTTTCCTGTCTCGTGACGATGGACTGCCGCTTACTCAACGAGACTCTGAAGCATTAATCACTAACATATTATTGTTCTTATTACTACAACTGCACTACATTTTCTTCTAAACTTTTACACTAATAATTAACAAAACTAAAAAATTATAAATAGTTTTGTATTTCAATCTAATTTTAATTACTTGAAATTAGATGGATAGAAAATTTTTATTATTTCCATTTTCTAATTAATTTAGTTTAAAATAAAAAATAAAATGTGATGGCATATATTCAAAGACTCGACTGATACTGGACAGTTACAATAGAACATTGGAACGTGTAGATCTTGCCAATGGCAAATATTACTGTGTTTTGTCAAATAAATTTTCTTAAACTGATGAGGGACTCATAAATCGAGTTTCTTAGCATATCCAAGCTGTTTAAATGTTTTTGAATGGATATATACAATAGATTGAGGTTCTCCACAATCTCACTTGCTCTAATATAACGATTTGAATCGATATTAGTTGATTTTATCGGAATCTCTAGAACCGAGTGCCTGCTTACTGACAGATATCAAAAAATCGATTCCTGGTACTCACTATGAGACATCTGATCAAAGATTCATCAATTTAATGCTCTCCAACGATCTTGTTTCATTTGTTTACGAACATTTTCAATGTCTCGGACAAATCTTGACTGAACCTACTATTGATTGGTATAACGGGGGTGCTGACGCATTTCAAGATCCCATTGTGCCCGCCCGATAATCGAATCGGCTGACATGAGGACTTCGGCGGCTTGAATTGTGTCTCTCAAATTGAGCCTCGCAAGTGCCTTGTGGATGAAAGCGATATTTTCAGATCGATTTTTGATCGGATTACGGAGATGCTTGCTCAATGCGAGCACTAACATAAAATGCATTTTTAATTCAATATTAAAAACAAATTTGAACTAATGATTGACAAAAGTCTGATCCAAGATAGAAATCCGGAACTGTTTACTGTATTTCTCTAGCGAGCTTAAGGAACAAAAATAACTAATTCGGTTAGAGGAACTTGAAAGAATGCAAGGCTTCAAAATAGAAGATCTCCAAGAGAATTAGAAAGTATTTTAACAATCACAAGGGAACTATCCTTAAAAACTCTTCGACTTCTGAACTTTTCGTGTTTCTAATTAGTTTTTTCTTGACAAATTGATTATTTGTTTCTCGGATTTAACATATTTAAATTAAACTGATTATAGATTATTCATAGAAAATTTAACAAGTAGAGCTAAAAGCCGTTATTTTTAAAGATACACTAACAAGTATTTTAAAAACTCAATATTTTTTTCAGTGTTTTATCTGCTAATTTTTAGACTTCTTAATAAATGAATATTTATAAATAATTTACAAATTAAATTCCAAAACACATTTCAGTTCATCGAAAGAAAATCTCTTCGAAAATATTGAAATAAGTTTAGAAAAATGAATGACAATTAAAATAAATTACTTTTAAAGTTGACTTTTATTAATGCGTTTAAACTGAATGGAAGAAATTGAATTTTATTACTAAATTTATAAAATCCAAATAATAAAATGCCAAATTTCAGTTGATAAAAATAATTTGACAAAAAATTATAATTAAGCATAATTAAATAATAATGTATATAATATTTTATAATGAAAATAACACATAATAATTATATAATTCTTAATAATATTTGATTTCTATTATCCATTTAATGTAAATATGTTATAAACGATACACAAATAAATAATTTGAGAAGTAATTTCGTTCACAAAATGGTCGCAGATTCCCATAAAACCTAAAAGAACGGTCATTTATAAATTATAATCAATGGAAGTTGTAATTATAAATTGCGAGAATATTCAATAATTAATTTATGCTAAAAACTCTAGGAAAACAATTAGCATAAAGCAATTATGATTACTAATGGCGGTTTATGGATGCCGAATGTTATCTAACCGGCGCTTCTATAAAGTCTCTGCTGTTATTATAATAATAATTATTATTATTGTTATTATATTTAATATAACTTGTTAATTTAGATTTAAATAATATTCTACGCAGATCAAAACAAAAACTTATTAATATGTTATAAATAAATATTAACATTATTAAATAGTTTTAAATGCAATGTTTTTATTTTGACATGAGCATGGTGCAAAAGGCAGAAACGATTGACTAAATATTCGAGTTTCCAGGTCTAATATACGGTTTTTGAAGGTTTTGAAGTTAAATTGTTGAGGAGTTGACAGTATGGCCCCATATAACATGGATTTTAATATACTGCAACTCTTTTTATTTAGTTGTTTCTATATAAATCTCATAAAACTCTGACAACTTCATGTGATACTTTCGTCTAATTTTCAGCTTTTAGACTTTTTACAATGTATGAGAGCAAAACAATTCCTTAAGAGCCGCATTTGTGTGTCAATTAAGTTTTAATTGAAAGTTTTAATCAAAATTGATAAATGAAAAGAAATATTTTGTTCGAATTTTCAAAAAAATATTTGTTTAGAATAAATCTAGATTTTCACACCCCATGCCACTGTTTTTCAGGTTTTTTCCGAAAAATTTTTGTTGATGTGTTTGAATTTTTTATCATTTGGATAGGTGGAATAATGCAACGAAATATGATCTATAAATTCCTTAAATAACACATTAGGATGTCAAAGGACCTTATTTTTCAAAACCGAAAACAATACGGGTACACATTTGTCATATATTTCCCAGTTAAATAATCTATTCTAATTAAAAACGATCAATTAAATAAAAATACTTAAAATATATTAATAGAAGTTAGTAATTTTTAGTTATATCGGTAATCGTAAAATATTTTTAAAATATGAAACCGAAGAACGGATTATCTCTGTTCGGTGTTAAATTTCTAAGATAATTCTTTAAGTGATTTTCCCCCACAAAAAGAAAAAGATAAATTTCTGATAAACTGAAATAAATTTTAAATATTTATAAGAATAATTAAATTAGATCGAAACGATTTATTCATTTCCCATTAATATAATTTAGAATTTCAGAAAAAACAATTTGTTTTTTTTATATTTTGTAATAATTAGTTTCTGTTTATCTTAAAATACATTATTAAATTATATAAATATGCAACGGATGGTTCTAAAAGTTATTTTCTATATTTGTATAACATAGAGGTTAAGTTAATGAACAAGAAATAAATGTGATATTTTATATCTACAATGTGCTTTTTTATACTTAATTTCTGGGGGAAGACTTTGGGATATATAATCGGTAATCCCAGAGAAAAAAGATTATGTTTGTATGTTATCCAAACCTTAGTATTGAACCTGTTGCGTCCGATTTTTCAACTTAGTATTAGGAAAACATTTTTAATGAGATCAGTTAACATATTTTACATTCTTTATGTTTCTTATCTGTTTGTAACAGGTGATAGCAAATTTTTAAAGAAAATTAACAATAAACATCAAGAAAATCTCCGGAATAACAAATTAATGAGAATTCATCTTAAAAAAGTTTATTGTAAGTATAAACATACAAGATGTGCAGTTCAAAAGTCAAATCAAAGGTTTTTGTTGTCATTAGTCAATTGAATTAGAATAAACTATAAACTATAAGCAAATTCTAATATGTATTGTAATTGTTAAATATTGTCAAAGACCCAATATGCGCTGCCTCACTATTAGAAAAAAGAAATCAGAGGTTTTCAAGTCTTCCTGAAACATATTTAGAAAAATTTGATTATTTTAAAAATTTAATTCTAAAATAAGAATTCTATCAGTTATTTATAGACAACATCAATACAGGGTTTTCCATTCAGTTTTGACAATTTATGAAATGAGTTTTGACAAATTATAAAGCTTTTAATACATTTAAATTTTTTTTAATTTGGATATTTAATGAAATATAAAAGATTTTTAAACTTTTGTTAGTCAAATTATTTAAAAACTGTTCTTGTACGAAATTAAATGTTATTCATTTACTGAATTATATGGTGATATGGACAAAGATGTTTCAAAAGTAGGAATAAAAATATGGGTTTCCTGAAACAAAACTAATAAAATTCATTCATGCTTCGGTTTCATTTTCAATTGTTTTTTTTACATAAAATACATTTTTGAATAAATCTAAATGTTAATGATTATTCATTATAGGTCGATTTTTAAAAAAAAATAAAAGTATAACTCTATTTAGCACAACGAAAACATATAAATATTGTTTAAAATAACTGTTTAAAAGCAAAATTCTATTAAATTATAAATTAAGCTCTTTTTCACAATCATATTTCCATATAAATCGAATTAAGATCTAAGTTAGCTATTCATTGTGAGTTATATAGAATAAAACGTAAATGTTTTTCATAACAGAGTTCGTCGGGCAATTTTCTTATTCTTTACATTCGTTTTTTCCCGCCTATTTGACAGGAAATAAAATTATTCGATTCAAAGTTTTTTTTAGTAGAATTGCCGGATAGTTCAACTAGGACCCATCTATTTTGCGTTTTGACATTATTAAAACTGAATGAAAAATTGTCAAAACTGAATGGAAAACCCTGTATGTTAATTATTCGAGCGGTTCAGCTAATCATTGATTCCTTCATATTTACTTGATAAAATATAAGTTTTAAAATAAAAACTGAAAAAATAACTTAAAAACAGTGAAAAGAATTATTTCACTAAATTATTTTACCATATATAAAGTTTAAAAAATCTATTTTATCTAAAAATGAAAAAAAATCCATAAAAAATTTTGTTTGAAATAAAACCATTAGAAAAAGATAATTGATATCAGTTTTATGTTTTATTTTGCATTATGAAACTTGGTATTTTTTGTAAAACAAATGACATTCTGTTGATTATTAAAATAGTCTTCCATAGGGAAACATATAAAGTGTGAAAACTAAAATCTATTAATTAAATTAAACACTTGCCGCATTTACTAGACTAGAAGCACAAACAGGTATTCCTTATACTGGTTTCTACAACGATTTTTTACAAACTAAAAAACTATTATCCTGT
Source organism: Girardia tigrina (assembly GCA_001938485.1). Lineage (NCBI taxonomy): Eukaryota > Metazoa > Platyhelminthes > Tricladida > Dugesiidae > Girardia > Girardia tigrina. The sequence goes on from MQRK01171752.1 coordinate 66,636, forward strand.
TAAATAAAGAACTGGAATTAAACAGTAATTATGAGGAACAAAATTAAACCTAACGAGACTATCTTAAATATTACAATAAAAAAAATGAAACATCACAGTTCTATTGAATAAGTATTGAGCATATATTATTATTTTCATCGTCTCTTCAGTGCTTAAATCCATTAATTTCCCCGTTTTCCTATTAATAACATTTAACAATTACATATATTCTAATTACCTCTCAGTTGTAACGTCCATTATTAATACTTGATTATTGTTTTAAATGTTTCATTTATAGATACATTATTAGGTTATGGATTTCTCTAATTACAGAAAACATTTATTACTGTTTTAGGACACTGAATAACGTTATAAATTTGATTTAACATAATATTGACAAATATCTATGGACGCCTATCAAGATATGAATAGAGACATACAGTACCAAAGTCTTGTCTAGGGATTGCAACAATTATATAAGCGTCTTAATTAATGGTTATTGAAGTCATGATTATCGATTTTTAGAGTACATTTCGGGTCTCAAATTACGTCTTAAATAGTATATTTATAAATACAATAGTGTATTCAGTGATTTATTGCAATGACTTTTATTATGAACAATGGAGTCACCAACAATTGAAAATGAGATTTTCAGAACAAACCTCGTCACTTATATATAGACAACAGCGACAATAAAATACATATTTGTTGGGAAATCAATTTATCATCTTCAAATGCAATTTAAAATACAGCTTTCTAATTGTAGAATTTATATTTGAAAATTAAATTTCATTTCCTTTTTTATCAATTTGTATTAACACGCAAAGCTCTTCAAAAAATCAAAATGCGTTAAATTCAATGTAGAAACAATCAACTAATTTTTATTATCTTTAAAGATCAAATGTTTTATAATATAAATGGACATCATAAACGACATGATAATGTTCATTTATAAATAGTTCAAAAATAAATAATAAATACTAATCTTGAAATACATGATCTCATTGTAAGGGTAATTTACAATTTAAGTATGATAATGTTAGTATAACATGATCAAAAATAATAAATTATATTCAAAGTTAGTTATAAATAATTATTATAAGATTATGTACTAAAGGTGGTTAATAAACTCTTTCAGTCATGAATTATTGTCCTTGTGAATTGTCATATGAAATTTGGTTTTAATTGCTAATAAGGGCTTAAAAATTAATTTTGTATTACAATTTTTGTGTTCAATAGAGATCAATAGATGGTAAATATTGCAAATGTAGTATGGAATGAAACGATTTTTACACAAAGAACTTTATTTTTTATGATATTGTATGAAACGAATATGGTTTTTATTTATATACAAAGAAATTTTACATTTAATAAAAGCAATGTGTGAAAATTTATCAGTACGGAGCTTTGCATCTTTGGTAATCCTTTTTACAATCTGGAAAATGACTTATTTCATCAAACCTTATATCACTTTGAATACTGAACAAACTCACTCTGACGACTGTCGCTACCCAATTGCCATTCGTACCGAAAGCTCACTATGCAATATTGTGTTTCACCTACAGAAATATTTACTAAGCTTTACGGAAATGATACGCGGTGAGAAATTGGGTAAACTTGTTTTAACTTTCATGCTAAGGCCCTTAGAACGCATGTATCGAATTTTATACAAAATAACTGAAATGGTTAAGTTAAATTAGTGAATATTAAAATACAGTATTAAATATTTAAAGCATCTAACATTGGATAAAATTTTAATACAAATTTATTCAAATTAGCTAAAATTACTGTAAAAGTGAATTCCAAGTACCATTGCAATAATTCTATATTTATCAAATAAATTAAAACGAATAAAAAAATGAATTAAAATAAAATAAGTATTGAAACAAAAAATAAGATACATGAAATTTCGATATGAAATCCAAGATGCTTTAGAAGTAGCACTAAAGAACAAGAACACCCATAATGGCTTATGAGAGATAAATATGGAACAATGAGACAATGTATAAGGATGTAGTTGTTTACAATTTTCCTTTGAAGCGCATTATTGACTTATTCTAATAATGAACACGATATCAAACAGATGGAAGAGAATAAAATGTGAAATTAAAAAATGTGATTTGAATAAGGAGATTTTTACTCCAATGTTTATATTTCCTTAATTATCCTTTAAAATAATCCTTGAACAAATTATCTTGAGCCTAAACTTTTTCCATTAACAGAAAATTTTAATAATAAAATAATTTCAAGTAAAATGAATTCAAATATTGTCATATTAAAGTTAATATCTTAATCTTAGTCCCTAATTAAAAATGTTTGATAAATTTGTTGAAAATAAAAATCAAACCACTTAAGGGCGGAAGTCCATTAAATAAGTAAAAGTCATTTTCTTCAAAATTTCAAATTTCTCTTCATAAATCGAATAAAGATTATCTTTTTGTTAGAGTTTCTACTAATTTCAAAAAATAAATTTCGATTCACAATCCTTTTGTTTGTTACTTATGATTAATTATTTCGAGTCGAAATACCTTGATTTTTAGTAACAAAAACTTTCAGATAAAATGAAGGAATAAATTTGTTGGAGAAAATAAATTTGATAAACATAATTTTTTTTAATAAATTAAATTAATAAATTGTAGTGAATTGGTTCACAATTGCAATAAAATCTAAATATGATAAAATATGTAAATTATATTAGTTAAATATTTACAATAATTAATTATAGGTTTTTGCATTCATTTGACCAGAAACAACAATTGAATTGCCGTTTCCCACATTCAATTTACCTAAAACGTAAATTGATTTAATTATTTAAAAATTCAATTTTTTCAATTCTAATTATA